>JADRCD010214321.1:0-24396 GCA_019843815.1 Montemys delectorum | reverse complement strand
TTTTTTTTTTTTTTTTTTTGCTGGGGGGTGGGGCAGGCTATTCCGTTCAATCTGTCGTCTCATTATTTTGCTGTCCTGGTTGAGTTGAATTTTCTGTGTAGCCCAGGCTAGCTTTTAACTCTTGGGAATCCTCCTGTCTCAGCTTCCCAAATTCTGAGGTTACAGGTGTGAACCATGATGCCTAATTAGACAGATTTCATATCTGTTTAATTAAGCCATGTACGTAGTGAATTAAAATCGGCCTCACTGTTATCGTTTTTGTTAGCACGTCCAAGGTTAGCCTTAGACAGTAGCACAAAGCTCTGCAGAATCCAAGGACTAGAGGGGATTTTGGTCCTAAGCCTGTGGTATTTCCTAAGGACTGTTTAGGGGGCCCTGGTTTGGCCCCTAGTTAGGAAACTATGTCAAGGACTAAACAGAGCTGCTGTTCTCGCAGAGATCAATCAAAATGTGACTATCTAACAGCAAGCCTTCTTTTCTCTGGTGTGTAGCAAAAGCAAAGGGTAATGACACTAGCGTCGAGGTCACCTGCACTTAGGTGTCCACTCACCACGGCCGTCCTTAGAAACTATTGAGTTTCTAAGGCCTTTCTGAAGAGGGTAATGGGCTTTTGTGGGAATGAAATGGACTAGCTTGCACAAAAGGCAGAGAAGGAAGCACATGCGCATGAGGTGTTCATTCCTTCCCTCTATCACCTCTCTAGGTCATTTTACAGTTCCTTGCCAAGACATTTCCCCATTCCAGTTCATGGGCTCCCAAAGGCCAAGAGAAACAGCTTGTCCTGTCCTCTCCTGCACAGACACCCCACCCCATCCCCCAGACAAAAGACCAAATCTGTGGGTCACTTTAGACTCTGCCTCTGTACATTGTGTCTCTACCTACATCCCGGATTCAGGGCTGACAGTTATTGGGAACTTGACCGTATATAGCCCACTGTTTCTGACCTGTTCCTCTCCTAGTCCTCTTCCTGTGCATACTGGAGTTCTTGTATGTATCCTCAGGGGAAAGACTGAGAGTATTGTCCTCTTGCTCTTGCCTAACATGGGAAAGGCCCTGGGTTCAATCATAAGCAACAATAGCAAAAAGAAAAGGCAGGGGCTGGAGATATGGCTGGGTACTTAAGAGCACTTGCTACTCTTCCAAAGGACCCGAGTTCAGGTCTCAACCATACACATTAGGTAGCTTACAACCATCTGTAACACCAGCTACAGAGAGCATCCCATGCCTCTGGCCTGCCTCATCTGCATGCATCCCCCTAAAAGTAGATGCACATACATCTACACATCATTAAAATAATTTTAAAAAAAGAGTTGATAAGAAAAGACATGAGCAAAGCACTCAGGTGTACTGTGCATTCTTAGCCAGGTCCTGTCTTACTTCTACAGAATGTAAATTTGCATATTCACATACATGGGTATGTATGTGCTCATGTGGTCTCTGGAACCTTTAGCTCACCAAGGTGAAAACAGATCCAGAGAGATCCACTGATCTGCCTCACACCAGCCTTCTGAAAGGGAAAGCCAGGATTAGAAGCCATTAACCACTCTGTTGGACACTCCCAGCCTGCAACACCTGTTAGCAGACTTGATTGACCTTGGCCTGGGAAAATCTTCTCAGTGGACCATTGAGAACCAAAGCCAGGGCTAGCTGTGAGGTGATGATGAGCCAGCCCCTCCTCTCGCCAGACAAGCCTCTTCAAACTTTGTGAATGAAGGCCAAAGAAGAGAAGTTCTGCTGGTGGCTTCCTTTGAGTGCATCTCTTTCTTGTTGCAGAAAGCGCTTGTTTCAGCGTTCCTCATGTCCCTCTTTCTTGTAGGGACAACCTCCCTGTCAGAGGATCTCGGCTGTTATGAGTTTGTTTATTATTAGATTTATTTCTCCTATAAGCAAATGTGTTCACAACATTCCATCGGGGAATCTTAATTGTCACATAAATGTCATCTTACGTAAATTGAATATTTATCTTTGCATGCAAGAGGGGTGGGGTGGACAGGAAAGGGAAAATAAACAACCTTCAGTCTTGGAGAGGGAAAGGGATTTGAAACTCATCCACCTGCCTTCAAAAACAAAGGTAAGTTGAGGGGAAAAAAAATCATTGGATTATCCTGGAGGGGGTAGAATACATTGGCAAGGATGAGATGAGATGCCTTAGGGATGCTGGAGATGAGATGCCTTAGGGATGCTGGGCCAGGCTTCCCCAAACCTCAGCCCGAAGCTAGCCAACCTCCCCAGCTGGAGCATTCCCAGGAGGCAAAAGGTTGCCCCCCACGTGCCCACCCATCCAGGAGGCCTGCCCTTTTCCTTCCTAGAGAGAAGGTGAGCTCCCTAGGCACAGCGGGTTGGGTGGGTGTGGCCCGCAGCTCAGGGAACCGACCCAAGGCTCCGCCACTGCCGGCTAGCCGCCCGACAGCCCGCCCGCCTGGCGAGCGCAGGCTCTTCTTCCAGAAACTGCGAGGATTGGAGAGCACTGTTTGTGCACCACAAGGTCAAGTCGGGAAGTGGAGTCGGAGGAGGAGGGGCGAGAAAGAGAGGGTGGGGAGAGGGGCGCCCCGCTTCTCTGCCAAGTACCAGCCCTGGGAAGTTGCCCCTCGGTTTTTAACCCTTTGCGGCTTTAAGATGCACGAGGCAGGAGGAAGGGGGTACTGGGGCAAACTCCTCCTGAGGCTAGGACATGTTGCCACCCTGCTAGCCACCCACCCATCACAGTGCGCCTCACACCCTCCCCCCGGAAATTCAGGGCAGCACCGGGAGCCAGGAGGCACCCGCGAGGGGGAGGGGGCAACGAGCCCAAGAAGGGACCCCCCCCTAAGGACAGCCCCTCTCTTCCTGAGGTCACCCACAATTTCAACTTTCCCTGCCTAGGATGCTAGTTTGCATTTGGTGTGGGTGGGGGAGGAGGGCCGCGCCCCCTCCCCCAACCCCATGCGCGCCCCTCCCCTGCACTCCTGCCAGCACTTTCTGCTCACTTCTGGCGCTGCAAAAAACGCCACGCGATTTATTCGATTTCGATTTTTAAAACCAGTGATTCCGAAACCGGGCGGAGGGCGAGGGTCTTCCAGCACCGGAGTCCCTGGGGGTGGGGCGGGCGGGCCGGGTACTCCGTGCAAGCCTTGTTTCCTCCGCGAGTGTCGCCTCCAGGCTGTTATTTGCAAAGAAACGTCTTTTTGACGCAGGGAGAAATGGCAAATTTTAAGTACGTCATTAATATGGCGCCAAAAGATTTTTTTAAGTATAAGCTTGCTTTTTTTTTTTTTTTAAGGTTGTGGGGGGTTCCGCCTGGGTCTGGGGCGCGAAGGGGGCGGGGTGTGAGCAGAAAGTGTGAGTGAGCGAGTGGAGGGGCGGGGTATGTGTGTGAGTGTGTGAAGTGTGAGCCGACCTGATGGGACTTGCACGGGCTCTGCCGGCGCTCGGGCCCGGCCCTGGGGACAGGGCGGGCTGGGGGCGCCCCGGAGTCCACGAGGAGTCCGGGCCCGCGTGCAGGCGGGCGGGTGACCGTGTAGGGCACCCCCCCGGGGGGGCCGCAACGCTACCTGGGACTGTCGCCGGAGCCAAACAACTGGGAAGCGGGGGGGACACGACAAGGGGGGTGCCGGGAGCGGAGATCCGAGTGAATTAGAAAAAAGTGGCTACTCCCCCTCCCTCTCTTCTTGCCCGCCCCCACCCCACCCCCACCCCAACACATTTTTTTCCCCTTCTAAAGAGATCACAAGGAAGTCTTGGTTTAAAAAGAAACAGAAACATACACAGGGGGTTGGTGAATGGTGCCGACCGCGGCCATCGCAGTTGGAGGCTATTTTTTTGGGGGGTGAGTAGCGTCCATGGAGTTACTTTGCGCCCACTCCTAGTGGCACCAGCTCTGGGCTGGAGGGCTGACCATCTTCCCAGCAGGGGTGCGGGGCTTGGGGGACGCCGCGGCCCGGTCGCCTCCCTCGCTACGACCCCGGATGGATGCGCGCCCCCCGCCCTCCCGCGCCGGCCCCAGGAGCTCCTGGCTTCGGGAGCATCCTTCCCGCGCCGGCCCCCGCCGCGGCGCGTAGCCGAGGGCAGCGCCCCTCGGGAGGGCACCGCGGAGCAAGGTAAGAGCCAGCCCCCAGCGGATGGGCCCTGCGCATCTCCACGGCATTATTTTGTGGGCTTTTTTTTTTTTTTTTTCAACAGATCTGCCAGTGCTCCTCGCTCCCTCTCTCTCTCTCTTGCTCGCTCGCTCCCTCTCTCGCTGGCTGCCTGTTCTAGGAAGCCAGCGCGGGGGGTGGGGGGGACGCACAGCACTGGGGAGAGAGATTGCGCATGTTGGTCAGCCGTGTTTTAAAGAGTACAGTGCGGGGAGGCTGAGAGGGGCGCATGCAACAACTTTTGGAAGGGTGAGCCTGGCGACCTTCTTTATTAATGACTGCGGCAAAGCGCCCCTGGGCCGGCGAGGGGGTGCGGGCGGGTGGGGGCGCTGGGGCTGCAACTTGCCATGCGGGCTCCGGCCGGCCCGAGGGGCTGCGGCGCGACCGGGGTGAGGGGTGGGGAGGCCGAGTGGCGGGCACCAGGGCACGGGAAACCTGGAGCTATCTGCCCTTCTGTCTCCCTGAGTTTCATTTTGTTGATACGCAGCACGTCCGGGTGCCGAACCAGGTTGAGCCGATGCACATGACCCCGCGCTGGGCTCACGTGCAGTGGGTCCAGTCCTAGACACCTTCCGGGGGCCACCGCCTCCGCCCTGCGCCCCCTTTCCAGGCTGGGTGCAAGCAGGAGCTGCACGCGGGGGCAGCATGCTCGGTTCTTGGGTTCAGAGGCATTGCACAAATTAGTTTTTTTTTTCTTTTTAAGGGGTGGGGGACAACGTTCCCAGGTGAGTGCTTGGGTGCGCAGCCCAGGCAGCCAGGGTGCATACTGGGGTAGTGGACAGCAGCTCCGATGCTGCGCGGGAGTCCGGTGGGGGAGAGGCACTGCGAGAGTGGAAATGTACCGGCGACTGCCGGAGCAGCGGGTGCGCGCTCGCGGGGCGACGGCAGGGGGCGTGGCCCTTGTTTACCTTCTCCCAACTCTGCTGGTTCGCGTCCCACTTCAGGGACGACTCTGCAGCTCCCCCCCCTTCCCTCCGCCCTTACTAAACTCTGGGTGGTACCTAGGAGCAGCAGACAAGTGGAGGGCCCTGCCTGGGACACACGCACCTGACCCCAAAATGAGTGACATTGCAGCCCCCGCCCCCAGCAAACACTGCTGCAGTCCTTCTGCCGGATCCCCGGCCCCGCCCCGCCCCCGGCGGTGGCATCTTCCCGGCTCACCTCCTTCCTCCCTCTCCCTCCCTCCTTCCCACCCACTTGCCTGCGCCTGCGGAGCGGCTCTCGCTCGCCCACTCCCCGCCTGGGTGCAGACTTGTGGCTCCCCATGGTCCCTTCCCGCCCATCCCTGGGCTCGGAGACATCCCCTTCTCCGAGCAAGGGGTGATCCTGGGTCAGCTTGGAGACTCGTAGCTTCTCTGCCGGAGGGTGAGGACATCTGCAAAACCGGCTTGGAGGCTTCCCTCTACCTTCCAGAGAGGCCCAGCCAGCTCAGTCCGGTCCCCCTCCTGCACACCTCTACCCTGCACAGTACCCCCGCCCCCACCCAGGGCTCAGTTGCCCTTCCCCAAGTCCCCTAGACCCCTCCCCCGCCCCGGGCGCCAAGCCCACCCACCTCCTGGCACCACCCCCGGCCCGATCCGCCTCTTGCCCTTCCTACGCCTGGGCCGGAGCCCCCCGCTGCCACCTCCGGCTCCTCCTCCCGGCTCCCGCGGTCGGAATCACGCCGGCGCGCCTCCAGCCTGCGTGCCCGTCGCCCGCCGCCAGGGGCAGGCTGGAGGCGCGCAACCCTCTTCTAATCCCTTTAGCCGCTGCAGCCGGCCTGTGCACTTTTTTTTTTTTTTTTTTTTTTAAACAAGCTTGGCCTCAGGCCTCCTGCTGGAGGGGCGGGGGAGGGGCTCCGGGTTTCTTTATGCCCGAGGGTACATTGCACTGGTTATCCCGGGTCTCTGCAGATTTCCAAACTTCACCCTTGCCCCTAGCACCCCCCACCTCATCTGCAGGATTCCGAGGTACAAAGTTTTACCCAGAGGCAGTTTGCAAGAGGTCAATGGGAGGGATTATGGGTTGTTTTCAGAGAAGTGCCAGAGGGGTTAGAGAGGGGCGGGGCCCCCATTTTGAAGTGAAGAGTTCTGAGCCCGGAAGAACTGTTACGATGCTCCCTTAACATTTATTTATGTTTGCAAACAGACCGGAGCTTGGGAGCTGGGTTCTCCTGCCACAGTGGCACTGTCTCTCCTGTCACTGGTAAAATTCCCAGTAGGACATTTGGCAGAAGATCCCGGCAGAGGGTTGCCAACCGAGCCTGGCCCTGTTTCCTGGGTTCCCAGGGTGCTGACTTCTTTTTTCCCCTCGTCTGAGTTCTTTTTTACGCCCCCCCTTAGGGCCCCAGGCGAAAACACCAGCCCTCCAGGCACTCCTGTCCCATCTTCCTTGGGCGGGTTGGGACTCGCAGAGCAATCTACTAAGCAGGCAAGGAAAATAAAAGAATGAACTGTAAGGGGGGAAGGAATGAGTAATAAAACTGACCCAGTCAAGAGAAAGCTTTTATGTTTATGCTATGCTATTTGCTTTTTAGGTCACAGGCTGCAAAAACAGGCTTTGATCCGAAGTGGGCGAATAATTTATTGAGAAAGTTTGCATGGTGTGTGTGGGGTGGGGGTGGGGGGTGTTCGTGTTTGATCTGGAGCCCTCTCCTCGGTTGTTCCAAGTGCTGTTGGCTGCTGTTTTGAGTGGGAAAGCATTTGGTTCCACAGTAAATGCCTTTTAGAGGGGAGTCCTCATCCTGCGCAGCAGGACTTAACAGTGAATGTTGGCTTTGAAACTGTTTGGCCAAGGGTCTCCCCAACACTCTTGGAGATGAAGTGTTTAAGGACAGAGTTGTTTGGGCTTTGGATACAGCAAATGTTTCCAGAGTGCTTTCCCATCCAACATGCTTTTCCTTTCCCTAAATTGCCTGGGTAAATGGCCGGTGACGCCTACCCAAGAGGCTGTCAAAGATCTCAGCCACTTAGGTCTCATTGATAGTGTATACGTGGGGGGTCCCCAGGTCCCTGTTGTACTTTATTATCTAAGTGTAAGCCTTTGACACTGACTCCCCTATGTTTGAGGCTGTGGGCAGGATATTCTGATTATTTATAACCAGTGTTTCTATTAGACTAGAAGGTGGTTGGTTGCCTCAGTGCCCCCACCAAATGCTTCACTCTATGTGCAACAGGCTGTCTGGGGATCTCGAGGATGGATATTTGGGTTGCATGAGAGGTTGCCAGGCTAGAGTTGGAGGTGAAGGATAACTTTGGCTTGCCATGATCCCCATGTGATGGGACCTATGTCACTTGCACTTAGACACTTAAATGGCAGGTCTTAGCTCAAAGCTTCGGCACTACTGGAAGTTCGTTCTGGAGCCCTCTAAGCTTCCACTCAGAAATCTCATTGAAGTTTGGCAAGCTTGGATCTGTTTGCCGTAAGCCTTCCTGCAAACTTGAGCCCTTTGACCATAGAGTCAGCTAGCCTAGGTTTAAATGTAGACTCCAGCTGTGGTAAAGGCACCATAGATCTTAGTTTACTTATCAGCCAGTGAGATTGATAATAATTCCTATCTCCAGGTGAGCATAGGAAGTAATAGATTATATTAAAAGACTAAGCCTGGGTCTAAGGATGTAGCTGATAGTCAAGCACTTGTCTGGCAATTCCACGGCCCTGGGTTCTAGCAGTATAATGAATGAAAAGAGAAGGAAAAGGAGGAGGAGGAGGAAGAGGAGGAAGAGGAGGAGGAGGAGGAGCAGCAGTAGCAGCAACCATCGCATAAAGTGTGTGATCCACAGTGTTAGCACTCTGTTAATGAACTGAGGCAAGCCAGGTTATTATATGCACTACAGTCTTTGATCTGTCAGCCCCAGGCTAGGCCAGAAAGCCAGCTCTCTTCTCTGAAGAAGAGATGAGCGTCTAACAGGTGCCCGTGGGCAGCTAGACTTAGGAATGGTCCACTGAGATTTGCCCTGTGGGTCAAAGACTAAGGTTGAGGAACTATTGAAAGATAAATTAGGTGGAACCCATCACACTCTCAGGAACTCCTTGGTTGGGTTGTAGAACTGGCCTGCATGATACATCCTGTAGGCACTGGAAGCTGGGGCCTGGTTGGGACACTGGAGGTAGGCAGTGATGTGGCAGGAGAGGGATCCAGCTCCTCTCAGGCTTGGAGAAGTAGAGTTGACAGTCACAGACAGCAGCCCCCTTGCCCTGTGTGTAAAGAATCATTTTTTGTATCTGCAGTTATTGTCCCCGAGAAGGCATTAAAGTTAATGAGAGATGGGAAAGAGAGGGGCTCTGACCCCCGTTTGAAACAGTTTAAGAGTGTGCGAGCTCTTGTTTTCTGAACGTCTGGCCTTCCCTGCACAAGGAGGCTCTGAGGACAGGTTTTCCAGCCGAAATATCATTAAATTGTATTAGCATCTTATTACACACACGCCTTCGCGGTCTGCCTCAGACAGGGAGTTTTTGTTTCTCTCTGAGAGATTGTGTCTGGAACGGTAAATTGCCTGCTTGAAGGCCCCCCCCCCCCCCCCCCCTTTTTTTTTTTAAGGAGGACGGAGGAATCCTGCTGTGTGTGTGAGGGCAGGCCTGGTGGCCCCTGGAGAAGAGAGACCGGAGGAGGCCAGGTTGGGGTGTTTTAACTGCCCCAGGGAGTGGCAGCAGTAGCTGGCCTGAAAGACCCACTGTTCCCAGGGTCAGCTGGGAGGGCGTTAATGGAGGCCCAGGGTGTTTATTTGAATTTATTTGCAGAGACATCTTTAAAAGAGACTGGCATTGGGCAGTGGTGTTCCAGGGCCAGAACTTTAGTTTGGGGGGGGGGGGGGGGGGGGGGGGGGCTCAGGCCGGTGCCTGTGCTGCCAAGAAAACATCTGCCACCAAATTGCTACCCTATTACTGAGTTGACATTGGTCATTAGCCAGGGGCCCAACCAAATAAAGCTGCCTGGAAAATGTGTAGGGTCAAGACTGGGAAGGAGGACTGTGCAAACAGGAGGGGATCTTGGGCTAGGGTGTCAGTTTCTGCCAGCAGCAGGCCAGCCAGCTGGGCTGTGTGGTCCTGACAGTCCATGAGGGAGGGACCCGTAGTGTGTTCAGTACGCCCCATTATACTGGGTGCAGTGTGAGAGTTCCTGGCATTCACATGAGGACCTAGCCAGACATGCTCTTTACTCATTCCCAAGAAGGACAGTTGGCAAGTAGCTCGACACGCTGATGTGCACTCTGAAACAGGGGAACGGGGCCGCTCGTTTCTCTAAATAGGGTAATGGTCAAAAAAACTCCGACACAGGCGGCTGGCACAACTTGTGCCCAGGTCTGGAAGCAGGAAGAACCTTTAGCTTGGAAGAGGAAACAAAAAGAGGCCAGAGGCTGTAGCTCGTTGGTGAGTTCTTGCCTTGTACGTATGAGGTCCTAGGTTCAGTCCCCGCTGTTGCAAGAGCGATGCTACTGTCCCGAAGTGTAGTGAGGAGAAGGGAATTGTCGCTGTGAACGTTAGGTAGGCAGGGTCCAGTTTGGTGTAGTGGAAGCTCTTTGTGGGGATATGGAGATCTGACCTTGGGTCAGCTGGAAGCCTGTGAAAGAGTGAGGCAGGATTTAAGCTTGAAAGATCTCTTTGGGTGTGGTGTGGAGTTTGGATTCTGTGAAGGAGGTAGGGAAAGGGAGGAAATGAATTTAGAGGGACCCAGGTGAGAGGTGAGATGGGCTTGAACCAGTCAGATGACAGTAGAGTTGGGGAAGGTGGGCGTGTCCGGGACTTGAAGAGGAGGCATGGAGCCCTTTGGGCCACTGCTCCACTGAGGTCGTGCTGGCTACCCACAGTCCAAAGGAGAGCTTCCCGTGTGTGTGTGTGTGTGTGTGTGTGTGTGTGTGTGTGTGTGTGTGTTTCCATACTGGAGTGGTACTGCAAGTGCAGTGGAGCCAGAAGAATGGTAAGAAAAGACCTTTCTTCTTTAGACTCCTTTACAGATGGATTACAGGACCAATTCCTATCCCTCAGAATCGAGGGATTCCATGTGTCTCGGAAGCCATGTGCCAGAGCAGAAACTTGATTTGGGAGAGCTGGGAGGGGAAACCGGAAGCCAGGCAGTCTGAGCAGGTCCATCTCACACACCTGTTTACTGCGTTAGCCTCGTCCACCCCCTCTCTTGCCAGGTGATTGGAGAGACAGACACAGGGCTGCCTCACTGATGGGGCTGGGTGTAGGACAACCAGCTGACAGATTACCTGTTGGTTTCTGAGCAAGGACTCGGCAGTCTAAGAAGGTATGGGCAGCTATGGTCACTGCCTGTGCTTTCCAAGGGGCTGGCCTCTGTAGGGCTTTCCGTTCTGGCCCAAGGCTGCCGTGCTTTTTACTAGCTAGCGTCCGTGTGGCGCTTCAGCCACGCTGCTGTACTCAGTCTTCACACTCATTTACTCATTCACTCTCGCCAGCTGATTCCGGCCAACAGATGTGTTTAGTTTGGCCCTTTCAGGGTGTTCTTCAAATTCTGACTCAGTTGCCAGCACTTTAAATTCTGGAGATGTATGGGGAAGTCAGATCCAGTTTACCTCCTGGGGGAAGTACTTCTTTGCCAACACCTCTGGCCTTGTGAGTGTTGGGGCTAAGATTTGACCCCCCAGCACTCCTAAATCCATGACTCCTGCTCCTCCTCTTCCTGGACTGGAGGTCACACCCAGGGACTTGTGCATGCTGAGCACACGGCTGGCTACTGCTGAGCTCTGCCATCAGCCCCTAGCCAGCTGTTAGTGCTGCAGAAGATCCTGGTTTGGAGGTACTGTTGCCCTCTTTGCTGAAACAGGGAATTGTGGGAGACATTGGATTGGCGAACTTATTGCCACACAGTGATGGGGCTAGGTTGGGCCAGGTGTGGGCTACAGCCAGAGTTCTTTTCCATGTCAGCCTTCCTCAGATCTGGGTATCACAGAGGGTGATAGTTTTGGTTCTGGGCTCCCTCTCTGCTGGTCACGAAGTCTGATGGTCAGGAATTGGGTCTTCTAAGTCTGTCACAAACTCTTTCACCCAGCCCGGGAGGCGCCTTTTCCTCGTGTCTTAAGATTCTTAAGTCTAAGAGACGCTATCGGCATAGCCACCAAGGGCTGTTCTGAGAGCTCCACGGGGTCCTTGTGTGCTAGAGGACACCCCTGCCTGCCTAAGAAGTGAGGTTCCTGCTTCTTGGGTTGCTTGCCCTGGCGAGTGTCTCTCAGTTCTTTGCCCTTTAGGAAACACTGGGCAGCCAACAAGCAGTCCCATTAAGCTCCTCCCATTCCAGTGTGGGGAGACTGTGGGTAAAAAGGCTTCTCACTGAGGTCAAGGGTTAACCTTGAAGGTCTGAGTGATCGTCCTTCCCACTTAGTGAATAGATATTCCAGGGTCTCTGTGGCACTGCGGGAAGATGGAGGCATCCATCCCATAGCTTGACAGAAACAGGCTAGATAGAGATAGAGAACAGTAGGTGTTGAGAGGTGGATAGATGGGCTGTACTGTAGGACCTTCTCCCTAAGAACAAAAACTGAATGGGAACACGGTGGGGAGCACCCTGGGCCAGGTATTAAGCCACTCCAGGTGTTCTCCTTCAAGCAGGCACTGCCATTCAGGCTCCTGCAAGACCTGAGGGAGAAGTGCGTAGGCACAGCCTTCCAGGCTCAAGTGGATTCTTTATGCAAAGTTCATAGTAACCTCGGGAATCAGACCTCACCCTCTGGGGTTCAGCTTTCACCTCTATTCGCTGGCTAGTAGCAGAAAGAGGCGGGCTCCCTCTGTAAATGGGCCCGTGTCTCTTACAGCTCATCAAGCTGTTAGGCACTCAGCACTGCCAATGAGGTTGTGAGAGAGCTGCCCTTTGTGGCTTAAGAATTAGCATAGGTGAGATTGTACAGTAGGATTGTATTTTACCTGAGGATGGACCTGCTGCCCCATTTCCACACCCCAATAGCCACCATCCGCAGGATCGGGCCTCAATGACGGTTTGGGCCTTCCTTTGACATCGAGGTCCTAGAAAGATCTTTCTTATTTCCCTCTTCTCCCTCCTCCCTGCAGGAAGCACTCACTCAGGAGGGGTCTGTAGTGGGCCATGCTTTCTGATCTGCTCATTTCATTGAATGGGAACTGGGACTTGAGGGCTCATTGTCACCTTTCAGTTTGTGCCTGCTGGCCTCCCTGCAGTCCTCTGACACCCATGGGCAGACTTCTGTTTGTCTGAGCTCCCTGGGGCCTCCTTTCCCAAATGCTGGCTCTGCAGGTGGGTAGAGGAGGGACGGGGGCTGGAAGAGAGCAGGGCTTGTCCTTTCTCTGCATGGGAGTGTGAGCTGAGGATTTCCCCCCCCCCCCCCCTCCCCTCCCCTCCCCTCCCCTCCCCTCCCCCCATGTCTGGGAAGTTAATATCCCTTCTTGCCTTTTGTTGCAGATGGAAGAGAAGAGGCGAAAATACTCCATCAGCAGCGACAACTCTGATACCGCTGACGGTAAGGCCTTCCTACTTGGCTCTGGGGGGGACAGCGGTTAAGTAAAACTGGCAGGCCCAAAGAGCTGGTAAGAGGAGGCTGACCCTCCATTCAGCTCAGCCCAGGGGTCACAAGGGTGAGAAGTCAAGTCGGGTTCCTCTGCCCCTGAGGTGATCAGTCCTTGCCCTTATTCGAGCTTGCCCTTTAGTCTACTGCCCTATCCTCTGGGTAGGCCTTCCTCTCCCGGGAGTAGACTATCTCTTCTCAGGGCATTTGCTGGTGGCTGATAGAAGAAAATAAATCCTTCAGCTTTTAGAGGTCTCTACCAAACAGACATGAAACCTGTTGCCCTTTATTGTTATAATTAGTTAGTCATTATGATAAGTAACTTCCTAACCAGTGGCAAACCCTGATCAGAGGATTCTTCGTGCTCACTGCTGTGTTACCAGCTAGAATCTGGCACACAGTAGGTGTTCTATAAATGATGACTGAAGAAATTAACGAGGAAGCCCGGCTGTCGTGGAAGCTTGGCAGTAGGTTCTAAGAGGTAGATTTAGATAAACGGTGGGTGTGTCAGTGGGATGTCCGGAAGTGGGAGGGAAAGATCCCGTTGGCAAAATGCGAATGACATTTTGGGAGCAGAGAAAAAGGTGTGTGTAGAGTAAGAGCTTTCCTTCTGGTTGGTGACAAAAGGTACCCATTGTCCAGTGGCCCAGGAAACAATTCCTCAGCCTGTTGGATTAAGGAATTCCATCTTCATGGGTGGGAAGGGGCATGCTGCCAGGAGGACCCCATGTTGAAGTGACAACTTTGGTGGAACCCGTTAAGAAGAAAGCCGCACTACTGGGGAGGCTGAGCCTGGAGCCCTGCATCTCTAGACCTGGTGGACTAGCCTTGTCTGCCTCCCTACCAACCAGGAGATTGATGATGTCTCTCTGCCTCTGGGCCTCATCTGCTGCCCTGTGCATCTGGCTCTGGATGTAGCCTACTCCTCCCTTGGGTCCCCTTGGCTGCAGGAAGGGATCACAGTCTCTAGAGTTTTGAGGCCACTCATCTTGCACTCCTAACCTGCAAAGTCATGGGGCATCTGGGCATCTGAGCCATGGAGAAGCAGCAGGTTGGACCCAGACTTGAAGTTGTTCCCTCTCCATCAGCTCGCACCACTGTCCCCACGAATGACTATTAACTACTGTGATCATCAAAAACCCTGGCTCTGGAGCCGGTTGCAGTGTGGCACTTCTTTAGTCCCAGCACTTGGGAGGCTGAGGCAGGTGGATCTCTGTGAGGGAGGTCAAGGCCAGCCTGGTATCCATAGCACGTTCCAGACCAGACAGGGCTACGTAATGAGACTCTGCTTACAACCAAAACAGAAAACCCTGGGTCTTCCTGGTCCTTCTTGCTGGGGCCATTGCCCTGTAGTCTAGCAAGCACCTTGGACCTTGCAGTCATGGCTAATTGAGGAATCCCTTTGGACCATCCTGAAGCTACAGATAGGGCATCCTTTAGAAGAGAGGTCACCTCTTATCCTGTCAATCAGCTTCACGTTACTGTCACATAAGATTATTAACTTACGAAAAAACAAGTTTCTCCAACCCACACAGTTTGGGGACTTTCAGTGCATGAGCAATTGGCTTCTGACACTCTCTGAGGTTTCAGGTTCTAAAAAAGCTGCGCCACCTCCCAGTAGCATTGTCCCGAGGACTAGGGTAGGAGGGTAGGGGGCTGGGGGATACCAGTGCTTCCCACTTCCCCCACCCCTCACCCCCAGGGTCTTCTTACCTCAAGTTAACCTAGTCAGAATAGTCCCTCAGAGACGTAGGTACAGGTTAACTGATCTCTCGAAGGAGTGTCTGGAGATTTATCTTCTACATGATTCCCATCAAGTTGACATTTAACACTAACCATCTCGCACCCACCTCCTCCAGGCTTACAGATACCAAATAATTTAATGGTGGTGGCCAGTAATCAGGAGGCTCAGTTGGGTCTAGCCTGGTAGGCTCCAGGTCTGTTCAGATTCATACTTCCCTACCCTGCCCTACCCTGCTTCTGTAACCCACTAGGCCATCCAGGAGTGCCATGATGCACCTAACCTGGAACAGACTGGAGGAAGGGCATGGAATGTTGCAGCATTCCTTGACCAAGCAGGGAGCAGCGTCTCAAAGAGGGTAGGAATTTCTTTGGAGCCACAGAAACAGCTGGTAACTGCTTTTGATTTCTTAAGCCCTTTTCAGGGGTGAGTGAAGGAGCCTTCATACTCCATTGGTCTGTGGAAGATCGGGGCCCAGGGTAGGGACAGTGCCTCCCACCGTCTGATCCTACAGATCCTACAAGCAGGTGCTCGCCCTGAGACTTCCCATCCTCTCTGTGGTTAGATGCTGTTTCTGACTCTCCAGGAACCCTCATGGCCTGTCTTCTCTCTGCAGGTCACGTGACATCCACATCAGCATCAAGATGTTCCAAACTGCCCAGCAGTACCAAGTCGGGCTGGCCCCGGCAGAACGAAAAGAAGCCCTCAGAGGTAGGCAACAGTGGTGGAAAGAAAGGTTCAGGGAAGGATGAGGTTGGGGTGGGGAGGCTCCTGTGTGGAGTGAGAGAAAGAGCTGAACAGATGCAGGGAGGCCACGTGTTCTTGGCGAAGGGCCCGTGCCCAGAGCCAAAGGTGGCCAGTGTGGCAGAGTGGAATGAATGGGGACACCAGTGTATGCCTCTAACTGTACTTTATGTGACCTGCATGTTAAGCAGGGTAATGCGTTTACCTCCTGATCTGCAAGTAGAGGTGTTTATTGCTCTATCTATGAATCGAGACCCTCTTGGAGGTCGAATGACCCTTCACAGGGATCACATATCATATATCCTGTATATCAGATAATTACACTAGCATTTATAACTAGCATGAAGTAACACTGAAGTAATTTTATGTCCAGGGGTCACTACAACATGAGGAACTATGTTAAAGGGTTGCAACATTAGGAAGGTTGAGAACCATTAGTGTAAGCCATTCTTTTTGACCTAGTGAAGCCTTTGAATTGCTCATAAACAGGGCAGTGATAAAATCTGATGCATTTATTGTTGTTATGAGACAGGGTCTCTCTACGTAGCCTTGGCTGGTCTGGAACATGATATGTAGACCAAGCTGGCCTCCAACTCACAGCAACCCACCAGTCTCTGCCCCTGGGTGCTGGTACTAAAGGCTAAAGGTGTGTGCCGAGGGCTGGTGAGATGGTTCAGTGGGTAAGAGCACTGACTGATCTTCCAAAGGTCCTGAGTTCGGATCCCAGCAACCACATGGTGGCTCACAACCAGCCGTAATGAGATCGGACGCCCTCTTCTGGTGCGTCTGAAGACAGCTGCAGTAAATTACTCTGGAGTGAGTGGGGCCAGAGCTAGCGGAAGGGGGCCAGAGAGCAGCCACACACATGATGGCTCACAGCCATCTGTACAGCTGCAGTGTACTCATACACATAAAATAAATAAAATGAATCTTAAAAAAAAAAAGTGTGTGCCGCCACATCAGTCTGATATGGTAATAAAAGGGCCTACTGGCCGCTGTGGGAGGAAACAGCCCCCTTGCAGTTAGTAGTTTAGAGCTGATGGCAGTAAAGTCAAAAAGCAAAGCGATTTGGGACGCTTCAATAAAAGCTACTGACGACAAGGTTTGCTGGTGCTGGGCAGAGGGTGGGTGTGTCCAGAACCCTCTGATGAGCTGTATGCCTCTGACAATACTTCTTGTGTACCTGCATGTTAAGCAGGGTAATGCCTCCACCTCCTCATCTGCATGTAGAGGTGTTTATGGCTTCTGTGGAGCGAGTCCTTGGTACGTGACCTCATAGCAAGCCCTTGCTTCTTGTGGCCAATGAAAAATTCCATATCGGGGCTTTATCTCTTCCTGATTAGCACTTCACCGGCAATGTCTCCAGGCAGAGACAAGGCCCTTGGCATAAATGGCTGTGAGAACTTCCAAGGCCGTGCATTTCCAACCTGATGTAAGGACCATGCTTATATGGATGTGGGGTCAAGGACCATGTCTTTTCCCAAGCCACACCCCGTTTTCTCCTGTTGCTTTCCACTGGGCCGTCTAGTTTTTACCAGCCCCTAGATGTGTATTTGAGGTGGACTTCCAATATGCTCTTAAGTGGTCTTCCCTAGACCTTTATATTTTAAAAACTAATGCCTTGTTCTGTGCCCTTCCCCTTGGAGGGCAGGATTGGGACTCTATGAGAGTGGTCTCCATTTTCCTTCCAAGTTACAATAACTTGTTTAGTTTGTGCGTATACACATAGGGACGCATGAATGCGTGTGTGTGTGTGTGTGTGTGTGTGTGTGTGTGTGTGTGTCTGTGTCTGTGTCTGTGTGTCATGGCATATATGTGGAAGACAGAACAACTGGAAGGAATTGGATCTTTCTGCCATTTGGGTTTCAAGGGTCAACTTCAGGCCCTTAGGCTTGGCAGTAAGCACTTTTGTCTATGGGGCCATTTCAGTGCCAGCCCTGATACCTTCCAAGCCTGGTTCGTGTGGTTGTGGATGAAGATCTCTCTGGGAGTGTTGTGAAGGAAGGAGCTGGACATTGGGACTGAAGTATTAAGACTCCATTGTGACTCTTACATACCCTCCTCCTTAGCTGGCTCCTTGGGAGGACAGAGTGTGCACATACAGCATGGGAAGCAAAATACGGACAGGATCCTGGAAGGCTCTGCTTCTTTGAGGATGAACATTTGGTCACCTTTATTTGGCCCTCTTGGTCCTTGGCATGCTGGCATGCTCATTTAAGACTTGAGGAGGTGGCCTCTGAGAGTCCGGCCTTTTCCCAGCTTCCTTACAGATTCTGCATATTGGTGTGAGACATGGAAACTCCAGAGGGAGCTATTTCTTCCTCTGCCCCGCCTCCCCATGCTAGTGGGGGATGGGGCTCCTTCTCCACTGGCTGAGACCAACCCTGGGTGGAAACAGGTGTCAGCAAGGCTGAGAAGAAAGAACAATTTGCATGGGGCAGAAAATTCCCCTGCCTCTTGGGTTTTCCAGCCCAGAGGCTCTGTACCTAAAAATAGACTTGAACCTCTGTCAGGCACCTTCTGGGGACTAGCTGTGTTTAGCCCGTGCCCAGACCAGGAGCCCTGCAGGTGTGGCTGTGATGTCCACCCAGGAGGACTGAAGAGTCTTCCCTGCCTTGAATGGCAGCCAAGCCTTTCCTCCCACAGCGGGCTGGAGAGCAGCCTGGGAGGTTTTCCTCATCCTCTGAGTGAGAGGGTTGAGCCATGGCCCGGTATACGTTCTTGAGTTATGGTGGGGCAAAGAAGCAAGCATCAATGAAAGCTTCCAAATGATTTGGCTCATGAGAAGGGCGGAGAGAAAAGCTGGTGCTTGGCCGAGAGAGTGTGTGCACGCTCTGGTGAATGAACTGGAAGCAGAGGGCCTTGCTAATGAGCCTGGCCTAGGGGGCAAAGGCTCCAGGCTCCCTCACGGAGGGGATTCTTAGAGTCCTGCCTACCCAGTGCCTTATGGGATAACCGCTAGGCTGGTTACACTGTGTGCTCTCAACTGAGGCAGAGTTGCACAGAAAACTGCCCCTCTCTGGTGGCCGCAGAGCTGAGGAAGCTGTGGGTCCCTCTGTTTTTATTCCTAAGTGTATCCAGTCGTGGAGTAGGGAGGGAACTTGAGGCCCCAAGGTGCTTAGCGTTGCACTAGTAGTGGGCATATGGTGAACTGTAAAATAGCTGAGGCCTAGGTTTAGGGGAATCAGATCCCTTCCTTGACTGTCTAGGGGCTGCTGCTCTTCACACTAACGTGGGCTAGGGCCAAAGAATGCTGACCAAGAGTCAGGACCCTGGACAGGGCTGAAGTGAGCTTTCCCTGGATGGCTTTTTACTCAGGCCTCTCCCTGAGTCAATGGGAAAGGGAAGTTCTAGGCTGGGTTAGGAGTCTGCCTTTAAGCAGTGGAAGGGAAGGTGGGAACAGAACCAAGGTGTCAGCCTTCTTCTCTTAGGCATTTTGTGGGACTCCCACAAAGCTGATGTCTGTCCCTTGGACCTTAAATTCAGAAAGAGGGGGACCCTCCGTCTGAGAAACTGGTAAAAACTAGTGTGTAAATTCTACTAGAGCCTGGAGTTGTCTTGTGCTGTCTTGCCCAATAACGTTGGCATCTTACCACTTCATCCTTCGTGGATCATGGCTTCACAGACTCTGAAGTAAGATGCCGCCTGAGACCATCTGTGATAGTCCAACACCAGCCCTCTACCTTAGGGGAAGTACTTAGGTGGGTAAGGACCTTCCTCCTAGGGAACAAGCTCAGAGTTCAGCTTTAATTTCCCCAAGTGGGGTTCCAGGCTTCTTGCTGCCAGAGAGCTTCTTAAGTGGCAGATGGTATCTAATTGAGGGCCAGTAAAGGCCTACCCATCCCCCCCCCCCAGGCTAGTGACAGGTTATCCCTATGACACACACACACACCCTTGCAATGGATGGGTTTCTTCTAAGCCAGAGTGCTACTTGGGGTGCTGAAGATGTTCAGGGAGAGACCTGAAGGCCTGCCCTGTGGTTGGTGCCACAGGTTATATATATAGGTTATATATATATACCTTCCTCATGCCTTGAGGCTACGGGGCAGCTAAGCAGTGGGGATTTCCCCTAGGCCACTTGTCTAGAGGAAAGACGCTGTGCTGACTGACTGCATCAGGAAGTCAGTCAGTGAGGCTCTGCTGCTGAGTAAGGTCAGCGAACACTGAGGATGCCTGGGAGGCATGGCTAGGTGTGGGCACTTTAGGAAATGTGTCTACTGGGGAAGTCCAGCCTTCTTAGCCTCAGAGGAGCTTTGGGACACTTGGCCAGTGACTCGACTCCCGTCTCTCTCTCTCTCTCTCTCTCTCTGCCTCAAGATCAATGTCTAGAGACCTATACCTAGAGCCCATGATGGGGAGATGGCTATTTTTTCCTGAGACCTGTGGAACCTGTGGGAGGGTGTCTTAGTTATTCTACTGCTTAAAGAGACACTGTGACCAAGGCAACTTATAAAAGGAAGCATTTAATTGGGGGCTTGCTTACAGATTCAGAGGGATGGTCTGTGATCATCATGGCAGGAAGCCTGGTGGCTGGCAGGCAGGTAGGCAAGAAGGCAGAGTCAGAGCAGAAGCTGAGAGCTTACATCTGATATATAAGCATGTGGCAGAAAGACTAGGCCTGGTGTGGGCTTTTGAAACCTCCAAGCCTATCCCCAGTGACACTCCTCCTCCAGCAAGGCCACGCCTCCTAATCCTTCCTAAAAAGCTTACCAACTAGGGATCAAGCATTCAAATAGATGGGGGGGGGGGGGCGAGGGGGAGGGCATTTTCATTCAAACCATCACAGAGAGGACAGTTCCAGAAGAAAGTGGGACGGGTGGATGTCAGGATAAGTTGGCTACTTCCGGTAGTCTCAGAACAGGGAAGGTAGGAGTTGGGATCCTGTACTCCCATCTTCTGTAGGTTCTGCTAAGGAATGAGTCTCTAGAGCAGAGAAGAGGATGATCTTTGTACGTTCTACAGAGGCCCTTTCCTGAAGCCCAGCTCCCTGCCCTCGGCATGGGCTGATCAAGAAAGTGAAGACGCCCTTTGCAGTCAGCAATAGGATGTTCCCAGATGTGTCCTAAAAAGCTTTGTGAAGATTCCCCTGTCCCAGCGGTGCAGCTTTGCTTTTTAAAGCAAAACGATAACAACATTAAAAAAAAAAAAAGATCAGATCTATCCTGAGAGAACCATGATATGGCCAGTTTGTCGGGTCAAAACCAGAAAATCCTGGAGGCACAGAGATGGTGCCTAGGTGTTTGGGTTTAGATAGTCTCGTATGAAAGCAATGGTGAGGGCTGGGCTCAGGTGGTAGATGCTGGCCTAGCGTGCATGAGGTCCAGAGTTTGACCCCCAGCCCTACTTAAATGTCATGGCTGGAAGGTTAGAAGTTCAAACTCATAGGGCCATCAGAATGGCTCAGGTAAAAATGGCCACCAAGCAACCCTGGCCACCTGAGCTGAATCCCTACAACTTACAGAGGAAGGAGAGAATCAAGCCCACAACGTTGTCCTCTGGCTTCCACACAAGTGCTGTGGCACACATTCCTCCTAAACACACATACAACATACACGGGACTATATGAGAAAGTCAAAGTCCTCCTTGACCATACACAAACTCTGAGGTAGGCTGGGCTACATGAGACCCTAAAATAGGCCCACAGGAGTACAGTTAGGGGAATGATTACAGAGTACACCCCAAACCCTGGGTTTAATCCCCAAAATTGAATATACTGGGCATGCTTGCCTGTAATTCCTGACTTCAGGAGGTGGAGACAGGAGGATCAGATAGATATTCAAGGTCATCCTCCACTATGAAGCAAGGTAGAGGCCAGCCTGGGCTAGAGACCCTAACTCCAAACAATCAGTATGGTGTCTGGTGTATCATCTCACGCAGAGTGCTCACATGCTTAAACTGGGGACCTCCCCCCCACTCACCCACCCACCCACCCAAGAGAAATTCCCTGCTCATCCCTATTAGATCCAGATTTCCAGCCAGTTAGGTGGGGGTGGGGTGCATGCTCTTCTTCCAGGGCCAGGCACTTGCTCTCTGAGACTTCTCTTGGGCGGGCGGAGGGGTGAGGTGAGTAAGGGCCAGATCCACTTCTAGTAGAGTCGGAGATGTAGCTCTTCCCGCCAGCTGGAAAAGCCTCCAGGCCTCTGGGACTTGTCTTGCAAAGGAAATGTATGTCATAAATTCTCTTTAAGAGCAGGAAGTGCTGTTATCCCTCATGAAACTAAGAGGAGGAGATGTTGAGTGGTTTTTCAGTTGGGTTTTTTTTTTTTTTTTTTTTTTTTTTGAGCACCTGACCAGTTGGCTCCATACTAGTCTGAGGCTGGAGCTGGATGGATGGTGACTACCCCCTGAACCCGTCTGGGATCGCATATCTAATATGTAATGTAAATTTGCTCTTGGCTGAAAAACTGTATGTATCAGGTTCCAGCCCAGAAAAGATTACTTGGGAGTTGAAATGAATGTCTGGCTGTCTCAGGGATGGTGAGTTGTGTGGCTGAAGCCTTGAAGCAAGTGGTTTGTCCACTCCCGAGTCTTCTCCACACCTGTGAGAGGAGGGGATCCGGGGTGAGGGCGGACGGCACAGGGAAAGCGTTGTGCCTTAGCGTTACAGAATGTTACTTCTGATAAGACAGGGCACCTAGGAAACAACTGTGATTTAAAATAAGGTTTCCAGGCTGGAGAGATGGCCCAGCACTGGCTGCTCTTGATGAAAACCTGAGTTTGGTTTCCAGCACTCAGGGTTGGGTGGCTCCATAGCCACCTGTAACTCTAGTTCCAAGGCATCGAACACTCAGACAGATCCCCAAAGCTTTCTTGGGCAGGAAGGATAACAGTAAGGAGATGCAGGTCCTGGCCAAAGCCATCTACGTTGGCTACAGTGGTCAGGACCCATTTCTGAGTTTTCACTTTACTCTGCCTTTTGTGTGTGTGTGTGTGTGTGTGTGCGCGCGCGCATGCGCACGCACACACACACACACACACACACACACACACACACACTCTCTGCCTGGTATGAACAGTTAGCCACACTTCAGGGAAATCTCACGGTCTGTTGATTTGTTTTCTCTTTATTTACCCACTTATTCCTTAAGATTTTCTTCAGGAGTTACTATACATTGAGGGTGACATTACAGAATAGAGTCAGTATTGACTGAACATACAGGACACATACAGTACCTGTCCTTATGTGGTACATATAAGATTGACATCTACATGTGTGTGCATGCATGCGTGCATGTGGTTTGGTTTGGTTTATTGAGACTGGGTCTCATGTAGCCCAGGATGGCCTCAAACTCACTGTATAGCTGAAGGTAGTCTTGAACTTGCTTGTGCCTCTCATGCTGTGGATACGGGCATACCCTAGTGCTGGAGATCACACCCAGGGTTTCCTGCACACCAAGCAAGCACTCGGTTAACTGAGCTCCACCCGGAGCCCCTGTGTAACTGTCTGTGCTGAGTCTTTCCTAGGTAGCCAGATTTCCTCGGCCATCCAGCCTCCGAGAAAGGGAAGCAGAGAACTGAGTTTCCAGGGTGAAGCGTTTCAAGCTTCAGATCCACACACTACGGTCTAGAATTCTCCGTGCCTCCTGGCCTAGTGTCAGTGTACTTTGAAAGTTGCTCAAGGTCATTATTAGTTTTAGGCCGTCACTCCAACTCCATAGACGCTCGCTCAGAACCTGTTTTCAGCTCTTTCTGGGCAGCAGGTAGTGAAAGCAAGTAGCCTATGGTCTTGAGAAGAAGAACTGGGGGTCAGGACCATGCCACAAGCTCCTGGGTAACGCCCTAACATGTGGGAAGAGTAGGGTCCTTGGTGCCCTCTAGGGTGATCTTTGCACCCCTGGCCCGTGGGTTGGTGGGTAGCCTTTCGACATCCTTTATGCAGTTAGAGAAAGCTACAGTTAATATCACCCAGCCACTCAGCAGAACTTGGTTGCTAGGCAGTGGACATTTAAAGACAACCAAAAGAAAGAAAAGTGGTATTCATATCCTGAGAAAAATGCTTGTTTTCCAGCCTCTCGACTTTCTTGCCACAGCAAGAATTCTGTTCATTAGTGTCCATTTTAGTCTATATTTAGTTTTCATAAATTATTCAAAGGAGTTTTAGGAAAATCATTAGGCTTTCTCCAAGCCTAACTTCTGGTAGTTCAAACAGAAAATATGTAGATTAGGAAACAGGCCACCACGTTGATGGTCAGGTGTCACCCTATTCATGAAGAATACTGAGTACCCATCAGCTATGGCCTGCAACTTGAAACTGAAGTGTTAATCTGTGGCAACATCTGGAGTCAGCACCTAGCATGAGCACCCCAGATGTTGACCAGCATCTTTGGCCCATCCAGACCTCACTGAGTTCCTCTGGCCGGGAAGATGTACCAGAAAACCAGGAGACTCCAGCAACAGGGGCTTCGGCAGTACAGACAAGCTCAAGACCCAGGCTGGTCTCAAGCGAAGCTTCCTAGAAACACTGAGGGCCAGGTTGAGCAGGGAAGGATGGTGTTGTGTGACGAAGGATGTGCAAAGGGTAAAAAGTGTTTGGGTGACTGCAATGACAGCCGCAGCCACGGGACCTGGGAAGTTCCATTTCATCCCCACTTGTTGCAGTTAAAAATACCCCAACAAGCCGGGCAGTGGTGGCGCACGCCTTTAATCCCAGCACTTGGGAGGCAGAGGCAGGTGGATTTCTGAGTTCAGAGCCAGCCTGGTCTACAGAATGAGTTCCAGGACAGCCAGGGCTACACAGAGAAACCCTATCTCAAAAAAAAACAAAAAAAAAAAAAAAAAAAAAAAAAAAAAAAACCAACAACAACAACAAAAAAAACCAAACACTCCAACAAAAGAAACTTAAAGAAGAAAGAATTTAGTTGTGGTTGGGAAGCCATGGCCATAGGAGCCTTCTACAGGATCTCACACAACCCCTTACTGCATAATTTAGTATGACCTTGAACTAGTGTGTGTGTGTGTGTGTGTGTGTGTGTGCATCTGTCTGTCTTTGTGTTGGCATGTACCAGGCCCATGCAAGTCACTGAATAGACGTGGGGGTCAGAGGATAACTTCTAACACTTTTCTCCTTCAGCTTTGGTTCTGGAAGTTGAAGGGAAGTAAGTCATCAGGCCTGTGTGGGAAGTGTTTTACCTTTTGAGCGCTGCCATTCTTGCCCAACCTTGAACTTCTAATCTCTCTCCCTCCACCTCTTGAGTGCCCTGATTACAAGTGTGCATCCTCAGTGGGAATTGAACCCAAGCACCACTTGGGACACACTAGGTGCACACAATGCCTACTGAGCTACATTCCCAGCTGAAAGATACTTAGGCACAGCTCTTAGACTATC
>JADRCD010214320.1:14224-26344 GCA_019843815.1 Montemys delectorum | reverse complement strand
TGTTTGCTCAGAAGCAGGTTCCTTTTGTAGGGTACTCTGTGGTGGGGGGATTACAGTGAGCAGAGGCATAGGGGAACTACCACTCGCAGAGCATGTATCATGGGGCTATCCTGGACTTGTCACGTACGCTGCCCTGAAGTTGGAAGACTTGCTAAATTATGTGTCACTACCCCAACCAACTCTGTTAGAAAGAAACCGAAGCTTGGCAGAGGGTTGAATGGGTTTCTCAGAGTCCCAAAGCAGGCATTTGACTTCTCATCCATGGAGCTTGATCTCCCAGAGACGTGGCTATGGCTTGGTGAGGTCAACACTAGAGCGAATGTTTATCCCAGGGCTTTAAGAGAAAGCTGAGGCACAAGCTGAATGAGCAACAGCAATAGCTATTGCCTAGGTAGGTAGAGATGCAGAGGGGGAGGAAGCATCCCAGGAGTATACAGCAGAACAGGTTTAAACAGGAACAATATGGCTTTGCAGAGGGATCCAAGTAACCCAGGAAATCTCAGCACACACTCGTGTTGGAGAGAGAGATGACAAAAACAAGAACAGAAACCCTTTTTATCAACATCAACTTTGACCCATGACGCAGGAATTGCATGCTAAAACTGACCTACTGATTGGGTTTGAGTACCGCTGTAGGCTACCATTCAGGAAAAGAGACTGTATTTGGATATTCTGAAAGAATACACCAGGAGAAGCTAAACTACCAAATCCTCCAGGATGTCCTCAGGGTAAGAGAGAGTGCAGCCCAGGGAGAGGGCTACAGAGGTGACCTCTGTAGGTCACCACCTGCAAACTTGCCAAAGGGGACAACTTCTCTTGAAGGCAGGCACTGTGCTTGTCGGAGGAATTGAGCCCACCCCTGTATCGTAAGCAGCGGGTGGGTAGACTGAGATGCACAGCCTCACTGATGTTAGCCCTGTCCCCCTCGAGCTGGCCACTGGAGGTTTTCTGCTTCATTTACTGTGTGGGTTTCCTTGGCTGTCACACAGATGGTGGTACACTAGTGGTGGAGGGGATCTTAAGCTTTCCAGTGCTCTTAGACACTCCTTTCTTCTTGTTTCTTTAAAATAGCTCAGGATAAATGGCAAATACAGTTACCTTGGACGTCCATTTAATTGCATTATTTTATTGACTATTTTCTTTGCACAATTTCAGTAGTGTGATATGGATGAAATTTATTACTTGAGAAATAATTGCAAATTAATATAAATAAATGTATACGTCTCAGAATAAATATTTCATTGGGAAGATACGTTTCTCTTCAGAACATGAGTACCATTTAGACTCTCTCTGCCTCAAGCTGGCCTTGTCACTGAGGTGAGTTTTGAGGGTCCCCTAGCCTTCAATCTCTATTTACATATTTACACCCAACTCACTGGATGTCAGTTTTTTGTTAAGATAATAACCTCTCCTCTGGGCTGTGTCCCCCGATGGTCTGGTCAATATATTCATAGAATGTAATTAAACCATATCACATCCATGACAGGAAATTGATGACCTTTTAATTATTTCAAGATAACTGGCTATGTAATCATTTTCTCCTTATAAAGCTGGAGAACAGTGTGTTTTGAATAAATTGAGGGCAGGATATAAATCTTTACTTATTTTCCTTTCAAGCTGCATCCCCCTGCTTCTCAGAGGGCTTAGGGAACAATTTGACAGTCCAGAGTCAGATAGAGGATGCAAATATTCAGGGAATGATGTTCAGTGGTGCTTTCTCGTGATCAGACTTAGGAAACAGCCAACAGTGTCACCATAAAATTTTCCCTGTAGAAAAGCCCACAAGCATTTTTAGGTCTGTCTGGTTGGAAACATATAGGAAGTAGCTTTTTAAAAAGAGTTCAGCTATTCTGGTCCTTGTCTGTAAGATCAGAGTTAGGACTGCCTTCCTGGGGTAAAATTGGGTATTGTTACATGTCATTTGGGGTGATACCTCCTGATCTTTTCAGGGAGCACATTATCTAAACCCCTTACGGCAGGTGAGTGCTCTTAGCAAATGCATCCCTTACTCTTCTCATCATGGACAAAGTACAGAAGGAGGTATTCATCCTGGCTCCAGAGAACATGTGTCTGTTGTGGGGTTGTGGGGGAGCTTGTGGCAGCAGGAATGTGGACCAAGACACATATAGAGAGAATAATGCCACAGAGTGTTCATCTAGCTTTCTCGTTTTCTCTTTATTAGACTGAACCCCAGCCTGTGGGGTGGTGCCACCTATGTTCGGGGCAGGCCTTCTGTCCTCAGTTACTTCTCTCTGGAAACACCCTCACATGCATCCCTAGAAGTATATGTCCTAGGTGGGTTGAAATCCAATCAGATTAACAACAAAAGACAACTGAACAAATAATGGGCCATAATGTCTCAAATCACAATCATTTCCCACAATCAGTATTATATGATTTTTGGATTTTTCTCATTTTAAATGTGTATTTTGTAACTTTGAATAAGAAAACTCTCAACTTCTATATGATGTATACAGTAGAATAACAAAACCCATTCCAATGTTAGCATTTCCCTATAGTCTGGTACAAAAGGCTGTTTTGTCTCTACCATGGGCAAACACTCACTCACCTCACCATCCTCCATTAGCAGAAAAAGTGATTGGGAGACTACTTGAAAAATTAACTGTTTAATCTTGGCCTGAAATTCCAGTCAGCAAAATTAATGGGGAGTGGGGTGATTTCAATAGGAAAGTCTGTGCTGAGTGGTTGTGAGTCATCGCTGGGCATATTAAATGTATAAGTTATGTCTGGAAGCAGTTCTTTACTGGAGATATTTCTAAGTAGGTCGGTTCAGTGCCTTGCGCATGTCGTATCTAAACTTTCCCTTTCTTTGAAATTATCGCTATGCATTGTTGTCAAGCATCTCCTGAGCCATGGCTTCCCATTGGGATACAGGTTAGAATTTCATGGACTGTTTCTTTAGTTTCGAAGAGCAGTGTGGGAGAGCCACGTGGTAAGATGCTGTGACATCATCCCATTTCCTCATTTTTGAAACAATCTTGCTGAATAGTTTAGCCTAGACCACATATCAATCGCATTTATTCTCTTGCCTTGACACCTCAAGTTCTGAGTTAGCAGGTGTGTACCACCACACCTGGCTCTGCCTCTGACACTGATGCCTGTATTGACTTAGAGTATGCATTCTTTGTCTCTTAGACAAAGTTATCTGGGACCACAAGTGTTTTGGGTTTGAAATATTATTTGTTCCTACATACTTACATATGCATCTCTATTTATCTACCTATGTATATCTATCAATCACATATACATATATATGTGGAGAGATAGATAGATAGATAGATAGATACATACATACATACATACATACATACATACCCACACACATAGATAAATCTTGGAGGTGATGTGTAGGGAAAATCCATATGTGTTTTATATCCACTTTACACACATGACCATTAATAAAACATTTCTAGGGTACCTCTGTTCTGTGACCTATCATGTGATGTCAGGTGTGCAGTTTCCCCATACAGTACCATATCAGTGCTCAGAAGGTTCTAGATTTTGTTGCATTTTGAGTTTAGGATATGGGAGTTAGAGATGCTCCATACGATGTGGCAGAAAAGACATAAGCAAGGTGCTCCTCCCGTGTGTGTGTGTGTGTGTGTGTGTGTGTGTGTGTGTGTGTGTGTGTGAAGGCAGAGTCATAGCTAGTGCTGTATTACTGTTCTTGGGAGATATGGCTAGAACAGAGTGTGCTCACCATAGATAAGGCACCCAGGATGAACCAGAGCAACAAACCCACATAAGTCTAGGTGGCGAGTGGAATGCTGCCACTTGAGGGGTCTGGTGACTCAGGTTGTCACCTTGCTGAAAAGAAGCAGCCCAGCAGAGTGGTGCTTTAGAGAGTCCTGGAGCCCCAGGCTCAAGCTGTAGGCGTCTCCTCTCCCTCAATAATTCGTCTCTGTTTATATTGCCTCTGGAGGGGAGTGAGGGGAGTGAGGGGAGTGAGGGGACTGAGGGGACTGAGGGGAGTGAGGGGACTGAGGGTGGGGCTAAGCATCCTTGCCCCTCTCTGAGCTTCCTGCCCTCTTTTAATTTCTTTAGTTGCTTGGCTTGAGGATGAAAGGTTTCCTTTAGGAAGAAACAACTACACAATAAATGGAAAGCAGGCCCCTCCCCGTTCAGGCACCGAAGGGAGACCATAAGGCACAGGGAGCAGCAGATCGCAGGCCTTTCCTTGTCTTTCATTGGTTCTTGGGTGACCTTTCAGGGAAGCACAGTCAACCCATCAGGGGCTGCACCCTTAAGGGAAACTAAGCCCTCCTCTCCTGGCAGCTGGCAGCTTCTGAGGTCGAGACTCTGCTCCCACCCACCTCTATGCAGGGACTTCCTCTGGCCTGAGCCTACAAAGGTCTCACCTGCTATGAATTCTTATGTGCAACTGCCCAGCTGGGTCTAGGAAACACTAGTTCTTTGTGATCATCTGTTACCTGTGGCTCTTATGCTCCTTCCACATCCTGTATTGAGTAGCTCAAGTTTATTGCTCTTAAAGTTTAGGAAGAAAAATGACTATCAGGGACTTTTTGAACTTGGCACATTCTGCAGTTCTGAGCGACCACCTGAGCATTACCACCAGGAACACTGCAGCTGAAACAGGAACAGAGGCTAAAATGGATCGAAGCATCTTTTTCTTCTTCAAATTTCTTGATTGGGAAAAAATTATTTCAGTGGTCTAATTTCCTGTGTGTATATATCAAATGACACCCGAATCAAGTTAAAACCTTAACCTGTCTCTATTTCCTGTTGTAAAATTGCCGAGACAGGACACTTTTTAAGTGATGTCAGGACTATGGGAAAATTGATGCACAGTGATATTTATTTTACACATTTAATTTTTGGAACTGTCTCTCACCCACTAGGAAGCACAGAAGTGTATTTTGTGTCTCCTTATATCTAATCACTTGTTATAATATTTCCAGTCAGTGACTGAAATTGCACAGTAGTGGTGACTGTGTTGATAAGTGGCAAATGAATCCCAGACCTTCCGATAGCTAGTGAGTTTTAATCCACTCAAGTGTTTTAGTAGTAAATGGCATTCAAGACCTGTCTTACCCTCGGACTGTATAGACAGACCATATCGGTCCTCACCATCTCTCCCTAATTGCACTAGCTCTACAGAACATGGTCTTCTCACTATTTCCTTAAAATCATGTGACCGTTTTATTAATTCTTCGTTAGAACATTAACACCTCCAAGTACTGGGTGTTACTTGGTTCTGGTACTTGTAACTGGGTACCAGGTACTAAGCTAAAACTTTGGCAGCTTAAAGGAGTTCTGGCTCCTTTAGAAACAGATCATAAGAGACTGGAGTAGATGCCCAGGATGCAGCCCATGGAAGAGCATTTAACCTAGCATGCATGAGGTTCAAGTCCTAGAACCTGTCTTGCCCCCAAGGCAAGTAAAATAAAACAGAAAAACACGATCCAGGATTGCAATGAGTACCAGTGGGATAATAAGCAGAATTCAAGAGATCAGAAGTGTAAGAAAACTGGGAGGCTGGGGAGCAGGGGTTGACTTTAGATCAGGTGGCAGAGAAGGTTAGTTTGAGATGATGACGAGGGAGCCAGCAGTGTCCTGTGCAAAAGCATTCCAAGCTGAGGGCAGACTTTGTGCTCTGGCCCCAAAGGCCCCGATGAGGAAGAGGTTTGGCATGGTAGGACCTTACGAAGAAAGGGTAAGCCATTACACGATGCTGCATGACCACGCGGTAAAGCTGAGGAGAACATCTGAGAACAAAGATGCTTCAAATCATCCCGAGAAGAAACAGAAACTATTTGAAACATACTGTTAAAAAATCTTTTCATACAGGAAAATATTCAGTTATTTGTAGAATTTCCTGGCAAGTTACATAAATAGTTCTGATCTCTCATTGTTTTCAGACATGTTTATTATTATTTAGGGGTGGCAAGGTCTACAGATCCAGAGAGGACTAAGAGGAAACAGATGATTTTTATTCACCTACTGTAAGGGCAGGCTTCCTACTCTGTGGAAGTAGAGATGGGAAGGGTGAAGGGCAGGCAGTTTCTTCAGTGTGGCCTCTGAGGGAGAGCAGGGGAGCACATGGCAAACAGGTGTAGGCTGGGTTGCTTTGCTAACTGACTAATTTCAGTGGGAACTGTTGTGTCTTACTGAGAGCCCATGAACAGTGAGCATGGGGTGTAAGCTTATGGTCCAGGCACTTGCATTCCAAGGAAGTGTTCATGGGGACCCAGTGGGGTAGGGACTGGCTCGTCCTGGGAGTGGCAGTTCCTCTGAGTTTAGCAAGGATGTCACAGTAACAAGATGCAGAAAACGAGAGGGAGGGTTAAGGGCAGGTGAGCTGGCAGCCAAATCTGCTAACCTGAGTTTGATCCCTAGGACTCCTCCCAGTCGCCGACTCCCACAAGTTGACCTCTGACCTCCACATGCACAGCATGGCACATACATGTCCACACATACATTCACACAAAATAAGTTTAGATGTGCAATTAAAATTTAAAGGCAAGATTAATGCAGAAATAAACTGCTCTAGAGTATTTTTAACACTTACGATATAACATAAACTTGATATTGACCTCACAAGAGTGTCACAAGAAGGTCACAGGCCGCACTTACTTACACTTACTTGACATGTTTAAATGCAGGGTAGAAGTCCGTTTCTCTTGTGACTCTCTTAAGTCATTAGTTAGCTTCTCTTGCATTTCCTAGAAAGTTGACTAAAAAGCTAATAAAAATTGAAAAAAAAGGCTAAAAACATTCATATCTGAATCCTGCCCTTGATTCCAAAGGAATCTTCAATTTTGCCCAAGAAATGTACTGTTTTTTATTGATTTTCTTTAGAGACCAAGAAAGTCTGTGTTTGTTAGAGTTTATTTTTCTCTCTTTAATGAGTTTAATAATTTTTCTGATTAAATGGCATGATTTTCTCATGTCATCTCTCCTTTATTTTGTGAATTATACTGCTTGGTTTTCTCATGTTAATTCCTCCTGGCATTCCAGAGAGATAGACACAGTCATGAGTCTTCTCTTGTGTTGCTGACTAGCATCAGTCTGCAAATACTCTATTCAGGAATTTTACCTAATAAAGTGAGTTTATTCATAATCTTCCCCTCTTATTATATCCTTGCTGATCTTAGTGTGAGATTAAAGTGGCCTCTTTCTGTCTTCTCGGAGATTTAGTGAGATTTGATTATGTATTTTACAAAGGTAAATGAGCCGCATGGCTATGGAGTTTGCCTGAGTCCAAATGTTCATCTATGAACTCAGTTCTAAGTAAACTCAAAACATGTCAAGTTTTTTTTTTTCTTTCCTCTTGTGTCAGTTTCAGTAAGATGTGGCAGACAGGGGATTGTGTCAAGGGCTTATACCATCTTTTAAAAGTCTGTTTCCTGAGGGTAAGAGACAAAACTGAGGCTGGTAGGGTAAAGCTGGGGTGTAGATCTAACAACAGGGAATAACAAGACACATGAATATACTGTGTTCTTTTCTCAAATAAGTATTGTGATGGCATGGACGCCAAGAGAGCAGCCATGAGGCCGAGTTTAGCCTACGTAAAAAGATCATTGTCCCTCCCCCTTTTTGTAAAAGCTTATCTTTTACAAAAATTATAAAAACAAGCAGGTCTTGGTGTTCTCAAATGTTTCACATAGAAAGATTAAATAGACAGCTTCAAGTATTAAGCCTTAGTCATTAGAAGAGAGCTGTTATGGTGTGATTTTTCTATCTAGTATAGAGAGCTACAGGAATATTCCTAAGTTTTTATTGCCCGACAGAGCTGGCTATGGGTGGTACCTCATCACTGTGTTTTCAGAGGACACCACTTTGATAGAAATAGACAAAGAGAATACATATTTGGAGCTATGGAGAAGTTATCTCTGTGCAGTACCTATTTGTTTAGCTCTATTCTATTTCTATATTTCGAATGAGTCCTCAATTCAGACTTGTATTGAGTTCATTATATAGCAAAGGATGACCTCAAATTTCCACTCCTCCTGCCTTTACCACCAAGTGCTGACATTGCAGGTGTATGCCACCATGCTTGGCTTACTAAATGGAACTCAGGATTGTATACATGCTAGATAAATAGCCTACCAAGTGAGCCACATTCTCAGCTAAAAAATGTTAGTTAGGGCATTTGCTCCCTGATAGAGGTTAGGAAGAGCCCTGCACAATCTGATAGGTGTCCAACCTTGGGATGGAAATAAACAATTATTCAACAAAGAAGGCAAAATCAAGGGAATTTCAAACAGTACTAGATGACTTGCTGGTCCCACTAAGGTGTTGATTAGAGAGTACTCTCAGAAAATGAAAGGGAGATGGAGAATACCAGGTGGCTCTGTAGCAGGAGAGGAGGAGCATTCAGGGGTCACAGATCAGATGTCCTGCACATCAGATATTTACATTACAATTCATAACACTAGCAAATTACAGTTATGAAGCAACAACAAAATAATTTTATGGCTGGGATCACCACAACATGAGAAACTGTATCAAAGGGTCACATCATTTGGAAGCTCAGGGAACACTGCTTTAAATAAATCAAAATTGAGAAACCTGTCAGATTTGAATGTAGGGAGAAACTTCACACCCCATCCCCAAATTTTGTATTTATTCATGTTTTAGGAAATTCAATCTGATGATTTTGTGGTGATCTCTCTCCCTCTTCCTGTTTGTCTTAAATCCCATTTCTTCAGTGCTTTATGGAATTCACATTATTTATTGGTTCTTTCTAGTTTGCTTTCTTGTTGCCTGTGAATATTTTCAGCAACTCACCAACATAACCTTTTCATTCTTGTGAAAAGCATTCCTATTTGACAAAAGTATGAGTGTCTGATACTTTTTTATATCAAACAACTTTTATAATACTCATATTATTGTTACAATAATTTATAAACTTTCAGGAATATGACAAAATAAAAAAAGGTATTGCAAGTATGAAGTGGGGGGGGGTCTCTGGGAGGAGTTGGGGTCTAAAAGGGAAAGAAGAGTGTGATGTAATTCTATTTACTTAAAATGTTTTTAAATGTTAACACATTCAGAGAAACTGAAATTATGTACCTTTTGTCATCATAATGCAATATAACTTAAATCAATAAAAAATTGGAAAAAAGAAAGAATATTTTCTCAAAATATACATGGCAGCTCACAACCATCTATTACTCTAGTCTCAGGGGATCGAGAACCTTCTCCTGGCCTCTGTGGGCACTGGGTACATACATGGTACACAGATGAGTATCTGATATCTGAATAAAGGACAGCAGGCCTTTCCAAGTTCCTGAAGTTGAATGATGGTTAAAGGTCATTAGTCCCGACTGACCAACGGGACTGCAGGGGTCTCTCTGAGGCGATTTTGATGCTTACTCCTTGTGTATGAATTCCATTCTTCTTTAAATGTTCTTATTCAAAAGAAGTAAGCAAGCACACATCCTCCCTTCCCCCACTGTGTCTCTCTCCTGCTTTGATTTAGAAATAATTTTAAGCTATAAGGGAACCAGTCCCTATTTTCCTTCAATAAATGTTAAAAATTTGATTTTAAAATACAACTAGAATTGTTTGTCATTGTCACTGGCAAGGAGCAAACTTCTACATTGACTCGGGAGTCATACTCAGAACAGTGTGTCTTTTCCTTGCAACTTTGTATCAGCCCTTTTGTTGCCCAGGAGCCAGCCAGCACATACAGATTTGCAATCCATCTGTTAGTCCTCCTTTGTCACCCCTATTTCTTCACTCTGACAAATTGTGAGTTTCTAGAATTCTCTCTGTAAACTATTTCTTGCTTTCTAGTGGTCTGTCAGTTATTCTTTTTCTGCCTTAATGTGTTGGTTAGATATGCAGGTACTGCAGTGGGAGCTGGCGGTTTTTATCATGTCTCAGACTTAGGATTCTCCCTCTATGGTGGCACTGTTGACTCCATATTATAAGGTTATGTACCCTGCAAACTTTTTATGAATTTGGTTTTCCTGTCATGCTTCCAGCTGTCAAGTTTTATGTTTGTAACCCCCTTCCCTCAATTTTCTATTTCAGATTTCCTATACATTTTTTTCATACAATAATCTGTGAATGTTATTTCCTAATATAACCCATCTATCCTTATATTCCTGAGGAGTTTATATATAGACACCATGTATTGATTGCATAGTTATTAATGATATTTTACTTGTGATTTTTGCATTAATAACTAACCTACCTATACAGTAACCAGTAATAGTTTTCTAGTGTCCTTGTGTAGTTTATGGGCTACAATCACCATGTAAAAGAAATGAGGAGTTTTTCCCTAGGTTACTTTGTATGAACATGGATAATGTGTGGATCATACCTGCAACTTCATGTGGCGCTTCACAGTTTAGTTTTAGACTCTTCAATAGAGGGGCAGGGGTATTGTCAGCTGAGGATTGGTTTTTATTTTGTTTCCATCTTTGGGATTGAGGCTAACCTATATTCCTGCCTTTTAGCTAGCCTTGAGGTCTATTTGGCCTTGGCCTTAAGCCCCTTCAGGTCCAGTTCTTGTGCTGCTGAGAGAATTTTAAGAAACAGATGGAAAAGACCCTATTTTACAAAGCACAGAGATTGGAACCTCTTTGGAACCTTTCTGCTGTTTCTGGCCCAAATGAGGAAACTCTCAAGGCTCCTGCCATGCCTAACTGTGCCATGAAACCACAATTAACAATGGTGAATAAAACCACATCTTAATTTCTCCCTGAATTTCCATTTTACAGAGAATTTGGGGGAAAAATCAGTCTTCAGAGGCTGTGGAAAAACACAAAGTCATGTATTTATTTTATTTTATTTTTCATCTTGGAGAAATGTCTGTATCATAATAAAGCCTCTCAAGACACCAGCTTGAGTCACGTCCCTCTGAGCTGGCAGGATCCAGCACCAGGCCTTGGGTGTCACAGGCGCTCAATCAGTGATTGTGTATTGAAGATGTTTACTCTCCTCCAAACCAGTTGCCACAAATCAGCTTCAAGTCAGACCAGGCAAGAAATATTCTATTTTTAGTAGAGATGGTTCATTATGTTTGTATGTGACACTGAAACTTCTTAAATGAAAGAACAAACAAACAAACAAACAAGCAAACGGATCACAAGTGGAGGTGCTTGTTTTGGACATTACTTCTTTCACTAGTGTGAGTATGCTACTTTGTAACCTAACATGAAGATTCTCTTCAAACTGGGAGTTGAAAGGCTACCACTGCCTGCACTTCTTAACCCAGCCTAGTGGTGTCATTCTCAGATTAAGCTGAGAAGCATTGGAAGCAGGGGAAGTGAGCCTCCAGATGCTGCTGCCTCTCTGGTTCTTCTTTGAAGCAGGATGGGGTGTGGGAGGGGGAGGGGTGTGATTCTGCAGGTAGGTCGCCTGCCTCTTCAATGTTTTCTCATGTGCATCTTTAGAAGTGACATGTGACTGGGGAAATCTCAGTGGAATTTAGCGAACCAGGAACAGCAAGCCCAGCCTTGGTTTTTACAGACAGCCCAGAAAGGATCTTCCTGAACTTTTGTTTACCATATATGAGATATAAAACTAATGTCCCTCAGCCACACCAGCGGTGGCTCCTTCTGAACAACCTGGTCCACGTAGCCCACAGAAACAGTGGAGTCCTCAGTGTCCTCACTTCTGTTATGGCTGTGGGGTCACCATGGCCACTTGTCTACTATGAAGAGGTAAGAAAGCCCTTTGGACTTCAACCGAGTTGCCAGTCCTGTGGCCAGCTATCTTCTTGTATGTCCCTTTAAACTAAAAAAGAGATCATGTCCCAACAGTTTTTATTTTTTCCTATTAATTAAATTTTCCCTCCATTTTTAATAGTAAGGAATACACTTGGTGAGATGGACTCTTGTGCTACAACAAACAAGTAAGGATGTAAAATAAACAAGTGTCTCAGAAGAGATGAGCAAGCCCTGGGATTTTACGGAGTTGTTCTATATGTAGTCTGTTTGTCTAGCTGGCTGCCTATCACCTATTTGTCTGTCTATCTGTGCACCTAGCAATCAATCTATCATCTGTCTATCTATATATCTATCCAAACATGCGTGCACACACACACACACACATACACACACATACACACACACAGAGACACACACACACAGACACACACACAGAGACACATATACACACACA
>JADRCD010214320.1:0-14124 GCA_019843815.1 Montemys delectorum | reverse complement strand
AGAGAGAGAGAGAGAGAGAGAGAGAGAGAGAGAGAGAGAGAGAGAGAATTTTAAGCAACTTTACTATTGTAGACAGTCAGTGCATTGTCACTATGACCCCTAGTGTATGTGCCAATTGCTGAACATTTGAGTAGTTCAAGTTCTAGTTTTGTAGCCCCCAAGTCCTTGGAGCACCATTTCTTAAAGCATTCTGTTTTAATCGTGTTCTTATGTGATTCACAGAGTGAAGTAAAGTTTTCAGGTAAATCTTATTAGGATGTGATTATTCTAATTTGAGCCAAATAGAAATTCAGCTCTTGAACTTTTCTGGTATGCGATCAGCAGGAGAGTTGAAGTGAGTGAGACCTCTGCCCCTCCGATAGGCCTTCCCTGGTGTCAGGGATGCTGGTGGAGGATATGAAACCAGGACAACAGAGATGAAGATTTCATGTCTACAGAACAGCAAGAAACTTGAGAATCTGTGACCTGATTCTCCCTTTTCCCTAAGTCATGCTACCAGTGAACCTCTGGTTGGCCCAGGCAATCCATGGGTTGGAATGCAGAGTGTGGAGCACAAAGTCTAATATAGTGGGCAATGAGCATACTCGTGCTTCCTCCAGGGGGAGACATTTCTCTTTTTCCCTCAGCTGTTTGCTACCCAAAGTCCTTGCTAAGATTGTCAGTGACACAGCGGAGAACAGGCTTGTAGAGCGGCTGCACCCTGTGAGACAGAAGACCAATGGACTGTCTGTTTCCCCTCCAGCCTGCATTGACTAGAGGCCAATTGCTGCTCTAGGACAGCAACACTTCAGATTGCCACGGCAGAGAAAACTCTGGCAAGAGCATTGGCAGTTGTATGTTCTTACAGGAGGCCTGGAGTGTCATGTGTAGACCGCCATAGGGACAATAAGAGCCAGGGACACAGCACAGCACTCAGAAGATCTGCCACACTGCCCAGTTTGATTTTATGTCTCTCCCTTTCAGCCACTGTTTAACTGTTTAGTTTACAAGAAATGTCCACAGGTTTTAAGTGGCTGGTGGCCATTTTTCACTTTCTTTCTTCATGTCATTCCTCTTAGGGAATGAACTGCCCAGCCACATTGCATCTAGGAGGGTGGGCAAGAGAAAGAAGCCGGCGCAGGATTCAAAGAAGTCAATTTAGCTACTTATTAACCGAGCTTGGAAATATGAAGAGGAAAAGGTGGGAACCAATGACTTCAATTTGTGTTTGAAAAGAACTGGACCTTTTGTTCCCAGCTCCGTGAACCCTCTCCTTGGAGAATCAAGAGCCGGTCCTCAGTCAATGAGTGTGTCAAGGATCATTTCAAGAACAAATTGAGGAAACGTAGGCACGGGTCTTTCATCGCCTTTTCGCTGTGATTAGATTTATTTACCTCCCTTGCTGGCCCCTTCTCTTTCATGCTTTCCAACTGCTTTAAAATCAAGAGTGAAAAATGAAACCGAGTTCCGGCTTTTAAGAAAATGAGAGAGGGTGGGGGCTGGGCTGTCTGACAGGTGCTCACTTCCTGGGAGCCAGAGAATAGCGAGAAGTTTAAGAAAAGAAGTATGTGACCATAGCTGGCCTTGCCGGGGAGAAAGTCACTAATTGACAGCCTGGCCGACATTAAGTGTGCTGGTGAAGTGCACTGGCTTATTAGGACCTGTGTGGGGGAAAGGTCTGTGAGCAAACTGAGAGAACAAACGGAAACAGTGTGTCTTTCTCGGGCAGAAAGCCAAGAGATAGTTCCGAACATTTGTAAAAATCACTTTGTATTTAAATGCCTCTGCAAAACAGTGAAAGTTCTGGTTTCTAACTTTTAAAAGTTATTGTGAAAACCCTTACAACATCTCCAAGGTGTTCCTTCCCTCTGTGGGGCCCTGTCATCCTTGTGAACATGTGAGTTCGGAGTAAAGCAGAATTTTGTGAAAATGTTTCTCTACTTTAGACTTTCCCCCAACTTTCTACCCAATTAGAGGATGTTAATGAGGTTTGCTGCGAAGTGAGCCGGTAGTTAGTGACTCGCAGACAACACCGAGCTGTTCCCTGCCTGCTTCCCAGTGAAGGAAGACGGAAGACGTCTACTCTAAAAATGGCTTCTCACCATCCTGAGGGCCCACCATCCCCACCCCCACCCCACCCCCACCCCCACCCCCACCCCCACCCCCACCCCCACCCCCTCTGGGGTTAAAACTTCATCACATTAAAAGCTTAAACATGCATTTTTGTCCTCTTTGAGAAGCCTGATGCTACAGAATGTGTTCACGGGACTTGCTGTCACTAGAAGTCATATTTGTCAGAGAATAGGCATCAGTCAACTTTTAGTTTAAACTGATGGAAGGACAAGATTTATTTCTGGTACTTCTTTTTCTCTCTTGCACATGTGTGTGTGTTGTGTGTGCACATATGTGTGGCTACATGCATAAGAGTGTGTAGGTGTATGCATGCGCATGTCTGTACACATGGGAAAGCCAGAGGTTGAGGCTGATGTTTCCCACTATTGACCTTATCTTTTGGGAAACATTTGTCCCTGAACCCAGACCTCACGGGGCTGTGGCCTGACTCTGCTCCCCCACAGCTGTGACAGGGTTACAGACACCTGTGCCTGGTTCTCTATGTGAATGCTGGGGTTCTGAGTGCTTATATGACATGTACTCTTCTGCATCATTTCTCCCATCCCTATCTTGCTCTCACATACAGGTCTCTCATTGGCTGGGAGATTGCTGATTTGATAAGGCAGTGCTGGTGCAGAGAGCATGGGCCATCATGCCTGGTGTTATCACATGGGTTCAGGGGATTGAACGCATGTCCTTCCGTGTGCCAAGCACTTCAGATACTGAGCTGTCCCCCAGCTGCATTATAATGATCTTAAAATAGCATTGCATTAGTACAGCTTTATATCACTCACTAATGTGACAGTGATTCTTTTTATCTCTATATTGACTGGTAGAGTGTTGAATTAGAAAGCCTGCGATACAGTGTTCTTCCACCTGTGTCTGAAAGTAAATGCTCATGTCTTGAGTCCAGATCCAATGGCATGCCATTTGAGTTGTGACACTGGTTACATTAGAGATGTTCACCCTAGAGGCTCATGGGAAAGTTGAGGGAATCCAAGGAGATACTGTAGGCAAATATCTCTTTTGTCCTCCCACGAGTAAATGAAAGATTTTTACTGAATACCAAGCCCTCAAACAAACTTGACTATAGTTTTTCTTTTATTCGTTTAATTTTTTGGTGGTGCTGCAGATGGATACCTCTACTTCACACACACACACACACACACACACACACTGGACAAATGCTCTATCACTGAGCTATATCCCCCAGCCCTTAGAGCCATTCTTTACAGAAGCACATAACTACAAGTTAAAGTATGTCGTTAAAAATACCAATAAAAATGCAACAGAAAGTATTATATTTTAAGTAGTGACACAGCACGGTTCTTTTCTAGGAATAAAGATGTAAAAGTCTATGTAAGCAGCACTTATGAGAGGCAAATGTGGAACTCTGATTAAAGAACACGAAAATCCAGAAGCGTGAGCAGGGAAATAGGTCAGGACGACAAGGAGACTCTGGTGTGTCATAATCCATCATACGAAGATGCCAGGGCAAAATCTGAACCAAGTTCCACACCCCCTACCACCTATCCGAAGCTTGAAACCAACACTATTGTCATTTGGAAAAGTAAATATAAGAGAGAAGTCAGGACAACTCTAAAATTACCATGAGATTAGAGGAGACTGTTATAGCGAGCCCCGGCGAGCCACATTTTAAATGGGCTTAACATTATCTACGGTGTTGGATAATTATCCATCTGGACCTGGATAATGAACATACATATTAGTTATATAGAATATTCCAGAAATCACTCAAGGGAATGCAAAGACATAGAATCTTATATATACAAATATGGCATTCCATCCATAAATTAATAATTTAATAAATCATGCCCATATGATTTATTTCTATTTGGATTAAAAAAATCTACAGTTATTGCCAAACAGAAAAAAATACTTCAAACAGATGACAAAGTTAATCAAAAGGTCCTTCTAGAACCTGGAAAATATTTACACACACACACACACACACACACACACACACACACACACACGTATAGCCAGAGGTAAAATGAAAGGAAAGATCAGTGAATTCAGTGTAAGTGATACTTAAATGTTGAAACTTTCTGCATGACTTAATTCCTTCAAGTAAAACTCCAAGACAAGTGATGCCCTCCCCAGGAATAGTACCTTCAAACACACAAAATAAAAGATAACTCTCTGACAAATGTATATAACACAACATATAAAAACATACAGAGCAGTATAAAAGTAAAAAGCAACCTTTAGAAAAATACGTGGCAAGTAGGTAAAAAATTAGCAAACGCGATTAACACTTCTTAGTACAAAAGTGTGAACCGAGCCGCCACTGCTTCTAGGCAGTCAGCAAGAGTGAGCTGGGAATGCTGTGGGGCTTGTGTATTCTGTCTCTACAGAAATTCAGGGCGATGAGAAGCAACGTGTGCCGTGTGTGTGACCGTATACACCTTGTGGTGGTTTGAGTGAGAATATATTTAAATGCTTGGTTTCCAGTTGGCAGACCAGTTTAGGAAGAATTGGGAGGTGTGGCTCTGTTGGAGGAGGTGTGACACTGAAGGTCTTAGGTTTCAAACATCACTCCTAGTTAGCCCTCTCTGCCTTGTGGTTGTGGATCAAGACAAACTCTCAGCTACTGCTTGAGTGCCTGCCTGCCTGCCTACTACCCTGCTCTCCCATGACCGTCAAGGACAACCCTCTGGAACCGTGAGCCCCAAGTTAAATGCATTATTTTATAAGATGCCCTGGTCATCTTGCTTTGTCACAGCAACTGAGAAATAACTACTAAAACACAGCTTTAATCCCAAAACTTGGGAGGCAGAAGCAAGAGGGGTCAGGGGTCAGAGAAATAACAACTAAGGCGCAGCTTTAATCCCAAAATTTGGGAGGGAGGAGGCAGGAGGGGTCAGGGGTCAGGGGTCAGGGATCAGGAAGCAGGAGGGAGGAGGCAGGAGGTAGGAGGCAGGAGGTAGGAGGCAGGAGGCAGGAGGCAGGAGGGGTCAGGGATCAGGAGGCAGGAGGCAGGAGACAGGAGGCAGAGTGATTTCTGTGAGTTTGAGGCTAGCTTGATTTACTCAGCAAGCTCCAGGCCAGCCAGGGCTACATAGTGAGTCTGTCTCAAAAACACAGGGAGGAGAGGGGTAGAAACCTCATAAGTGCTTTTAGGAAGTCATTTGTATCTATCAATGTCCAGCCTCTTCCACAAACCTGTGTGATAGAGCACACTTATTCTGTTCTCCCCACCCCCAAAAGAAGCAGGAAGATGCTCCTATTGTGAAACATTCACTGTAACTCCCAACTTAGAGACTCTGAGAGAGGGGGTCTTTTATTCTGAATGGAGATAGGCTTACCTATCTCCCATTGCAAGGCTGGATTCATCTTTCCTGCTACCACCGAGGGAACTCAGGGCAGAGAGAAATCACAGTTCTGGTAGCACATGCAGAAGAAATCCTGTGTCACAACAGCAAAGCAAAGGAAGCCAGGGCCACACTCCCTCCTTTTATAGCTTAATAGGAAGTAGGCAGAGTCCCAAGAGAAGTCCATCAATCCCATCACCTTTCATCTTGGAGCCCCACCCCCAACTCCCTCTCGATTGTGAGGTCCAAGGTCCCAGCCTGTGAACCTTCGAGGACACATTCATTCCACACCACGGCCATTGAGAAACATCTTTCTTAGGTGGGTGTAAGCGGCTTAGTCTGTGTGGAGAATCTGGGTACAGATTTGCATACACATCCAGTTAGCAGATTTTTGTCATAACGAGCCAAGCACACATGATCAAGGTGCCATTGTATTACAGTCTAAGGATTTGCCTGCCCAGGGACATTGGAGACCAAAGTATGTTGCAAAAAGGGGAGAGAGTAGATAAAATTAACCTCCCCTTCTATTTTTGTGATGGTATGAGTTTTGTTAGGGCTGCTTACAGGAGCATGACCATTTTACAAGTGGCTACATCACTAAAGAAAGTTTCTCTCCCTCTCCCAGCAACTGTTAACCGACTAAATCTTCAGAGGGAGGGCCTTGTGATCACCTCCCCCATCAGTGGCAGGATTTCTATGGACCCAATCTTATACAGGTCTGGGATAGACTACCAAGGCCACACTACTGTGGTATCTATGCCACTTAACACGTGTGTCAGCTATTGTGGCGCTCTGTCACATATCAACTCATGTACTATTGGCACTAATTCCTCCAAATGGTGACCATGAGTGGTCCCACTGAGTGTCAAAGGGCAGGGGCTACATTAGACCTACTTCTTCCCTAGAATCCTGAACAGGATGCAGATGCAGGGCAGTCTCTGAGGGTGGGAGTTGAATGAATGAGTAACCCTATGGATGAATTGTCTGTCTCTCAGCCATTCTGAGAAGGGGTGGGTCATGTCTTCAGCAAACTGGAGCTTTTCATCCTCTCCTGCTTCCTTTAATCATCATCAGCATCATCACTGACATCTTTACCACAGTTATTCTGCACTGCCCCAGTGACATGGGTCTAACACAGCTCGGGTAAGACAGCCTATTTAAAAACAGTCTCTGAATGTGCTAGCACTCCATTTTTTTGTGTTGGCTTTTTGTGGTTTGGTAAAAGAACCGATCAGTGTTATTGTCTGTTTGGAAATGCCCTTTGAGAACAGGGACAGTTAATGGCTGTTTCCCACGGAGTCCAAGAGATGGTGCCAAGTACCCTGTGGGCACACAGAAAATATTAATTGGTGTTGATTTCCTGACTTATTATTTGACTATGTTAAATGACTCTTGAGAGGCTTCCAAAGAGTTAATATGCTACCCCAATGCATGGCTTACACAAGGAATGCTTGACTCTGGAGTGTTTTGTGGCTCTTTGTGATGTGTGTTTGCTTTGTAGGCTTGATGGATATACACAGGAAGATGTGGGGTAGCTTTTGATTAAGAAAAATTACAGAAAATACTTATTTTATGTTCCTCAACTTGAATACCAACTTGAAAGCAGCAGGCTTATGTTGGTTCCACAGGACTTTGAGAAATTAATGATATCTCTTTTATCAATACCACCAAAAAGGGTTTAATGGCCCAAATACATTCAATTTAATTATTCTTCCCCCTTCACTTCTAGAGTACTTCAGTATACAGACAGAGGATTATTTTATACTGGGGGCTTACATTACTGGGAAATAATTTTCTTTCAAAACCCAAGCACAGGAACTCGCAGTTATTTGTTTTAAAATAGGGAGCAGTTTAGAGTTTCCCTTGCTGCAAACTCCTGAGAGGCTCTAGAATACACAAGACAGTTTAATACAGTGTACAAATGAGGCTCCCTTGTCATCATTCTCGTAGCACAAGGTTCTCCTTCCAGCTCTTCGGACTTCTGCGAGCCAGGAGGTAGGCCTCTCCTGGGCCTGTGCTCTTAGGAAGTTGTCAGGCAGTTCACAGTGAGGTCAAATCAAATTTGGGCCAAGTGTGGACTGTAATTAAGAGGAAGGCACAGACTAAGTTCACATTCATCTCTAGAGTTGTATAAAGTTTGAAATGGGAAGATTTTCAGGTTTCGGGAGGTAAAATATGATTCATGCATCCATTGAGCCATATCCTGTATTAGTTTTTTTTTTTTCTTCTTCTTGTGCTGTGATCAAAATCCTGATAGATGCAACTCAAGAGGTTGTGGGTCACAATCTGAGGGGATACAGTCCATTGTGGCAAGAAGGCTTCACTGCAGGAAGGTGAAGCAGATGGCCACACTGTGGTCAATCAGCATGTAGAAATAAGACAGGAAGTGGGTAGGGATACAAGAAGTCAAGGCCCGCCTCCTGTGCCCACTTCGTTCAGTGAGCCTCGCCATCAAGTTTCCATAGCCTTCCCAAACAGTGCCATTCTAGGAAACAAAATGTCTAAGTGTAGGAATCTATGGGAAACCTTTCACATTCAGACTACAGCGTAGCCCAGCAGGGTTTTCAACACAGTCTCAATTATTTCTGTTTTGCCAATCATGTGTCAGTGTCCCTAATGATGGGGTATGGACCATAAATAGCAATGTGTTCCCTTGGAACAGATTTTTGTCCCCAAATGAATTAGTACACACATGCCAATATCTAGAAATGCGTTGATCTTGCAATTGTCAAGAAGGATTATAGCTGTGAACAGTTACGGTCTAAAAGGTCCACATCACCAACAGAATGGCAAGGCTCAATTGAATCACAAAGCCCCAGCGCATTTTAGAAAATGCCACGTAATTTTGTCCTTTGAATGAGTTTGTGTTTTGTGGTCATGATTGGCTTAAGCTTTTGGAAACTCTATTCAGAACAGCCAGACTCCATTGTTGTCTTGGAATGTGTCTTTAGCCATATTAATTTTTAATTTCTGCTTTAGTAATATTAAGCTAGTAAAAATTTGGAAAACAATACTTTAACAGAGAAGAGTCTGTTCATTCTTGGCACCGTTTCTACAAATGCATGGAATTCACTCAGTGAGGACACAAGTCTCATTTTTAATTTAAAGTTATGTGTTTTTATGTGTGTTTTGCATTTGTCATTACTTTCTGCTGGTTAAAACAATCTCTTCTGAAACCAAACCTAGCACAACACTCTCCCATTCTCCGGGGAAGGAAGACCAAAGTGCCCAGAAAGCAATGGAAACACGTGAGCTTACACATAGAAGTAGATAAATAGATTACATATTAAATAAATTATCATTGAACATACCGACAAAAGATGAATGTCATTAGGGTGCACCATGCAAAGGATGAATTCAGGGACAGTGGTTTTGTCTGAAGAACAAGTATTGACATTGATAGAAAACCCACGATCTCCTCCACTGGATTTCTGAAGGATGAGAGGTTAGACATCATTACTTTGAACTCTGACACAAGAAGTATTTCACTTTGAGAAGCAGACCGATTTCCCCTAGCATTGACACTCTTCTGTCTACAAAGGTCTAGTGTAAAGCCTCTTTAGCAAGATGTTAGATATTATTCCTGCCAGAGTCTTCTCCATTGCTCCAAGCACTGGCTCGTTTGGTCCCTTTGGTGAGGGACAGGCAGGAAGTGATATAAGACATAACTCAATTCCAAAGGAGAAATGGGAACGGCTTCTAGGCCTGTGCTGCCACCCTACTCCGTCAGTTCTCCACTGAAGGGAGCTCTGGGGTGACATTCGCGGTTTTTCAATTATTACATGGAACAAAGGTGGGTTGCAGGGAGAAGTTACGCTTCCATTCCACCATCTTGTGTGAGCCATGGTAGTGCCAAAATGGAGCTGGTTGGCTAGGTCAGCTTCAGGTTGTTTTATGGCTCTGATATCCTGACAGCTGTCTTGAAAATCACTAGGAGAATTGGGTGGTTAGAGCTTATGTTTCTGTGGAAACCATGGGACGCTTGCCACCTGTTCATGATGTATCTCACTTGCAGAGGGGGGAGGAATGAATGTTCTTTCTTCACTGTGAGGCCATACATTTTACTTTCGTAGAAGAGGTCAGAAATACTTTAAAAATTAAAATAGTTTCTTCAATTTAGAAGCTGATAAAATTTGCAACAAAATTGCCCTAGTGTAAGTAAAATGGATTGAGGAGCCTCTGGAGCTTGAGAAACTCTGTAATGTACAGAATGGATGAAGAAGAGTGATGGGGACAGTTCGGCCTGTTTTTAGTTTCTTTGCAAAATGGAGATTTCTTCTGAAAACTAAAGAGCAGCTGCTTCCTCCCTGAAGCTGAGCAATATTCCCCAAAAGCCTTTGTTTGCCCTAATATTCCATAATGTTAGGCTTTTACAGTCAATAAGCCATTAGTAATCAAGAGATGTATAATTTATTAATTACACTTCGCATTAATATTTAATCTTTTTGATTGCTGAGTATATTTCTAAATCTACTTTTTAATTACATTTTAGGGATATAAATCTTCCAGGCAACCATTAGAAAAACCGTATTTTTTTTCCTGTACATTGTGATTCCAGTGACTTTAAAATATCTGGTTGTGAACTCTTGCAAGATACTTGGTAAAGTGTCAGTCCTGGTGTGTGGGTACTACTTACTCTTTGAGAGCTAATGGAAGGGTTTGTGATAGAAGGACATAATAAGGAGTTTGCAAAGATAGAACAGTCAGAAGGGAGGAAGGAAGGAAGGGAGGAGGGAGGAGGGAGGAAGGGAGGAAGGACAGAATGATAGAAGGACGAATGGATGCTGTGAGGATGATGGGTAGCGCCAGCAACCTGCTTGCCTCTGAGTCACCAGGCTATGCCAGGCAATGATAAGTTCTTCCAGGGTTCTTTGTAGCCCTTGGACTTAGGTTCTGACAGCTGTATGCATGGGACTAAACCCAACATTGCTTTTCTGTTATGACTGTTGTCCAAGAGATGGCATTTTAAAGCCATAAACAGAGCGTGCTCACCTCGGTTTTTGTTTTCCCCAGAGTGGTGTCAAATGTTCTGTCTCCTCCAGCCTGCGGAGCTTCCATGGGCACTGCCTTTGCTGTTCTCGGTCTGTTAGGTTAGACTCCAGGCTTTGAAATGCTACTGCCAGGCATCTGATTCATTTCAATTTCTTCTGTCTTCTTGCTGCTTTACGTTTTTTAATTATCTCTATGCTGAGATAATTTTTGAGGACCCACTCTTACCTTCTGCCTATGTTCCAGCCCTGGCAGTGCTGACAGCAACTAAAGCAAGGGATATACTAAGAAAATGTATAAAATGGAGGGGGCGGGGAGAATTTACTGATTTGTCCAAGGGAATCTCCATGGCAAAGTTCACCTTCCCCAGCCCGTCTTCTTTATGAGGTTTTGTTTGTTTGTTTTGGTTAAGGTTTCCCCATTTTAAAACTATTTTGAGATTAGTCAAGCTCCAAGAGCCACAGTTTTGGAAAGGGTGAGGTCAAAATGCCGGTGGTTCCACCAGGGAGAGAGGCAGGTGCCTGCTACCCAGTTCTCCTTAGCTCACTTGCGTGTGCTCTCTGTCTCTTTGGAATTAAGCCCTTGGGACTCCCAGCCTCCATTCTTAATACTGCAGCTATTTTTCCTAAAAACTCCTTACTTGGAGACTTTATTTTTTTTTATATTCTTACTCTTAAAACTTGGAGATATGTCATGTGTAACAAGAATGCATCAACTTTAGGCATGCAGCAAACCACTCTCAAAGGGTCCTTCCTTTTTCTGGATTGTAAATGTCACTGTCCTCTGCACCATGTCAAGATCGTGGCGTGGTCTCGGAGACCTGGCACACTGCCTGGTGTATAGTGAACCTGTCAGCAATATCTGTTGAATGAACTAGTGATTGAATGGAGATTTTAAATTCATAGCAAGAAGTCTTTGGACACATTCTTTGAAAGGAAATTTCAGGGCAAGATGTGATTCACCAATTTCTCAGAGGAAAGAGGAGGACTCGGGAGACAGCTGCTTAAGCTCAACGAGGGTTAAGACCTGATTGACGTGACAACTCTTTTTTTTTTTTTTTTAAACTACTAGTTTTCTCAGGTAGGTAGAGTGACCTGCGTTACAGAATAAATTCCATCACTTTCCCTAGAGTCCTATTTAGGCATGGTGGTTTTTATATGAAGACTGAACTGACCACTGCTTTGAGTCTAGAATGTTCTAGTTACCCCAGGCAATGTTCTCCTTTTATAAAAGCCAGTTCTACTTTCAGTAATCAAAAGGTCAGAATCTACAGGTAGCCTTGGTCAGTGGATGACGATAGCACATACTCAGTTTACTTCTACCTTCTAGATCAAGGATGCTAAAAAAGGAGAAATGGTGACTGGGACCCTGAGGCTGGTCGAATTACTCACTTCTCCTTAACCCTAACTCATAAGAGCTAAGAGCTGTCAAATTCTGTTGAAAATGTTCATGTCAATGGTAGGCCATGTTTTGGGAGGCATTTCTTTGTTTATTTTTAAAGACTGGGTCTCACTATGTAGGCCTGAGATTTGCTACGTAGACCAGGTTAGCTTTGAACTCACAGAGATCTGCCTTCTGAGTGCTGGGATGAAAGGCGTATGCCACCATGCCCAGCAAGGTTTTCCTTTATGTTGCTTTTCTTTCAAATTAGCTGAAATTTTGGGGCTAGACATGGACTCTTTGCTTGACACCTGTCCATTGCTTTCCTGTGTTTCTTGGCTTTAAGGAGGGAGTGTCAGTTAAACAGTCCCTCTCTGGGGGACTGAGAGGACTGACATTAGGAATAGTCTCTCTTTGAACACTTTCCCAGTTCCACAAGGAAGCAGCATCAAGCTGCAGGACACTGCAGTCTCTGTGCTGGCTGTGGCTTCTGCTTCTGGAGGCCATGAACATCTAGTCTGCACCAGCCATGTTGTCCTCCTCACATAGCCGCAGGGTCCTCCAACCTGCCTTGCCCATGGCTGTTGAGGACAATCTCACACCTAACTCCCTTGGGATTTGGAAGAGTAGTCCTCAACTATGTCAGTAGGAGGAAAAGAACATCCATTAGTGACCCAGCCAACCCTGTAATGGATGCAAGGGGACTGTGCCTATCTATGTATGCTCGTAATGGGTCATTATGAGGTGAGTGCTGACGTTCTATCTACCTCTGCCTACCAGGCCCATGCTCTCAGAAGTAAGACTCAGACTTAAAACATGTTTACACACAACTTTGCCACACAGCAAGGCTCTACTCTGACGAGAACCATAACTTAGGTAACCCATTTATTTTAACCTACATTCTGCCACATGGCTGGTGACCTGTGCTCAGGTACCATGCATCCATCTCCTCACATTTTCCTGGGCCAATTTCACCACACCTGGCTCTATCCCAGAATTCTCTCTCCTTCCTGATGTCCCATCTTCTATTTCCTGCCTAAGCTGTAGGCCATAGGCTTTTAAATTGAGGTGATGCATCCATAGAATACGTAAGATCTTCTCCCTACAGGCGAGCATGACTGGTCTTGGTTAAAGAAAGTAGATATGTCCTGTCTCTATTGTAAGTTACAATTCTGAATTTGTATAACATACCCACTCTACATCTGATGCTGGCCGTATAACCAGGTTGCTCTTGATGGCTTTCAGGCTGGTCTGAAGGTTTTCCTCCTGTACTTTCCTTTTGCTCATGAAGTGTTACAGCATCAGCCCTGATACCGGCTGCTTCGGAAGGATCTGTTGTCAAGATGTGCTGAGCTGGTTGCATGAGAAGCAGGAAAAGCAGATAAGACCTAGGGATTCTGACCCCAGCACTAGCCTCAACCCCAAAGAGGCAAGTGGGAGTCCTAGGGAGCTGCCAGAAGCTGGGGCACCACAACTCCACTAAGACACTAGGTTCATGAGGAGCTCCAGAAAGGATCCAGTGGTAAAGCTGTAAGAAGGAACTGAAAGGTTGCCAAGAGGTCAAGGCAAGAGACAAGAGAGGCTCTGAAGAAGAGCTGAGAGTCCAAGAAGGAGCAAGCAAAGGGCGAGGATCCAAAGCTTACGGTTCTCCCCAACCCAAGAACATCAGTCTAGCCATTGGCATTGGTGTGCTAGGCCTGGACAATGAGCCTTAGTCTTGAGCAGCTGTAGCCACAGGCCTTTAGCCCTCAAGGCCTGCCTCTGATTTGGAAGCCCAGCTTGTAAGCACGGGATGGAAGGCTGTCAACATGAAGGTGACTGGCTCTTCTTCAAGGCAATTTCTGCCTTGGTAGAACCCAAGTACATCCCAGGCAGCCATATGTGACAACTTGCCCCCGGGGAATTGGTATTTGAGGCAATATTACAAACAAGTACATTTAAAAAGAGCCTTTCCCCTAATTGATGTGTTTGCCCATATGAAGCAGTCTACCTTGGCTTTTAAGATTTCCATTATAGAGCATACATTAATAGTTATTTATATACATCTCCTTTCCATGGCACCAGCTCTTGGCACTGATTGGAAGGCTGCAGAGAGCTGGGTGGGTGGAATGGATCTTAGCTCTGAGCTGTTGGTAGAGAGAATTAGAGACGGAAAAGAAAGATGAGAGGAGAGGTAGTAAGAATTATAAAAGCAAGATCACAGGAGGGGAAAGAGTTTTAGGTATTTATGATAAATACTTACTAAATAACTAAGTAGGCAGGCAGACAGACAGACAGACAGGCAAGCAGGTAGGCAGGCAGGCAGGCAGACAGGCAGGGAGGCAGGCAG
>JADRCD010214319.1:0-25354 GCA_019843815.1 Montemys delectorum | reverse complement strand
GGAATGATAGTCCTAAAATTTTTCAATAATCTTTCAACAGAAGATTAAACTTTGCTATTACTATACAGGGAGTATACTCATTGCCTGTTTAAATACTGAAAGCTATTTTAAAAGCAAGCCAGCATAAAATTGTTCTTTGTAAGCCAGTAAAGATTCTGGGTTGTGGTTACAAGGGTTCGGTATCAGATACAAGCTCATTGATAGCTGATAGAGCTATATATGATAAACATATATAGAGAAAATTAAAATGGATCCCTTTTCCCAAGTTTTCTTCCAAGTAGAATATAAAGTTGCGATTAAGTAAATCAGATCCAGGGCTATCTCGCTGCAGTGACACCAGTGTTCCTATGTTCTCAGAGTATGGGCTATGAAGACAGGAAGAGGACTTCCACCTTCAATGTGCTCCTATGGAAGTGAAGGAGGCTTTCAAGCTCTTGTCACACAGAATGTAAATGTCTGTCAAGGCCAGGAGGTAGCATACAGAAGGGCTCATTATCTTCAAAGCACTCTACCTCCCATAGCTGTTTTTTTTTTTTTTTTTTTTTTAAACCCAGTGTCTAAGTCAGGGTTTCTATTCCTGCACAAACATCATGACCAAGAAGCAAGTTGGGGAGGAAAGGGTTTATTCAGCTTACTTCCATGTTGCTGTTCATCACCAGAGGAAGTCAGGACTGGAACTCAAGCAAGTCAGGAAGTAGGAGCTGATGCAGAGGCCATGGAGGGATGTTCCTTACTGGCTTGCTTCTCCTGGCTTGCTCAGCCTGCTCTCTTATAGAACTCAAGACTTCCAGCCCAGGGATGGCACCACCCACAAGGGGCTCTACCCACTTATCACTGATTGAGAAAATGCTCCACAGCTGGGTCTCATGGAGGCACTTCCCCGACTGGGGAACGCCCTTCTCTGTGATAACTCCAGCCTGTGTCAAGTTGACACATAAAACCAGCCAGTGCAATTGATCCCTTGTCAATTTGACACACAAACACATCACTATTAAGCCTCAACCCTTACTTTCTTATTCATCCCCAAGATCTAAAGTCCCACAGTCTTTACATATTAAAAGTTCAATCAATTTGAAATGTTCAATATCTTTTAAAATTCAAAGTCTCTTAACTGTGGGCTCCACTAAAATACATTCTTCCTTCAAGAGGGAAAAATATTAGGGCACAGTCACAATCAAAAGCAAAACCAATGTCTGGGATCCAACTCACAATCTTCTGGGCTCCTCCAAGGGCTTGGGTCACTTCTCCAGCTCTGCCCTTTGTAGCACACATCTTGTCTTCTGGGCTCCAGATCCCTGTACTCCACTGCTACTGCTGTCCTTGGTGGTCATTGCATGGTACTGGCATTCCCAAAACACTGCTGTAACTAGGGTTTACCAATAGCCTCTCATAGAATATCTTCATGGTGCCAAGCCTCAACTCCTTTGCATGACACCTTCAGTCCTGGGCCATCAATTGCAAACTGAGCTGCACCTTCACTTATGGCCTTCCATGGCCTCTCACTGTGCTGAGCCTCAGCTGCTCTTCATGACCCCTTCGTGCTGTTAAAATCAGTACCACCTGGGTGACTCTTACACATTACCAAGTCCTGTTGCAGCACAAGGTACAACTTCGGCTATCTCTGGAACAGCCTCTTTGCTCTCAAAAAACACTTCCCAGAAGATGTCACCTCAATGATGCTGGTCTTTTCTTAATCACCGCTAATTTCTTAGCTCCAGCTAACCAGCATCAATAGTCCCAGTAATGCAAAGTTTTCACTTTAGTAGTTCTGGTATCTTGTTAATTACAGCTGATACTTCAGCCTCAGCTAACCAAAACCACAGAATCTTCACAATCAAAATAGCAATGGCCCTGATAGTCTTTAATCTTTCCTCTGAAATTTCACAAGCCAGGCCTCCATGTCTGCACTGTTCTCAACATGATCTTCCACGCTCCCACAGAACATCCCACATAGTTCTTAACAGCCAGTGACTGCTCTTCTAGCTCAAAGTTCCAAAGTCCTTCCACAGTCCTCCCCAAAACATGGTCAGGTTGTCACAGGAATACCCCACTCCTGGTACCAATTTGTCTTAGTCAGGGTTTCTATTTCTGCACAAACATCATGACCAAGAAGCAAGTTGGGGAGGAAAGGGTTTATTCAGCTTACTTCCACATGGCTGTTGATCACCAGAGGAAGTCAGGACTGGAACTCAAGCAGGGCAGGAAGCAGGAGCTGATGCAGAGTCCATGGAGAGATGTTCCTTGCTGGCTTGCTTTTCCTGGCTTGCTCAGCCTGCTCTCTTATAGAACTCAAGACTTCCAGCCCAGGGATGGCACCACCCACAAGGGGCCTACCCCCCTTGATCACTAATTGAAAAAAATGTCCCACAGCTGGATCTCATGGAGGCACTTCCCCAACTGAAGCTCCCTTCTGTGTGATAACTCCAGCCTGTGTCAAGTTGACACACAAAATCAGCCAGTACACCAACCAAATTAATTGTCTTAGAATTTGGAACATTTATCAACAGGGAATTCTTTCATTATTACAAAAGTTAAATAACTTTCTTTCTTTTTTTTTTTTTTTTTTTGGAGACAGGGTTTCTCTGCGTGGTGGCCCCCACTGTCCTGGAACTCACTCTGTAGACCAGGCTGGCCTCGAACTCAGAAATCCACCTGCCTCTGCCTCCCAAGTGCTGGGATTAAAGGTGTGCACCACCACGCCCGGCCAATAACTTTCTTCTTGAATCACACTTAACTATTATTGTTTCTTACATATTGTGAACATTGATGTCTACATTTTCTCTATCCTCCACAAAAACAATGAATGTATTCAAAGAGATTAACAATTTAAATATGATTGGATTCTTTTTCCGATGGAGGGAAAGGGTTCACTAGTCATTGTTACTGTTACCAATGCCACCACCATAACCAGCACTACCACAACTACTCTCTACCATCACCACCAGCACCAGCACTGCCACCAGCATTACTGCCACCAGCATCACCACCAATACCACCACCACCACCACCACCACCACTCCAATGCTGTTAGTTACTACTTAGAATATCTTACTCAAAAGAGGATAGAGCCCATTGCTTTGTATGATAGGAGCTCACAAAATTATGAGAAATTCACCAAAGCATTTCAGCAAAAACCTAATTGAAAATCCACAGAAGTCAAGGCAACAATGACAGCCAGTTAGTCAGCCACCAATGTTCACTAAAACTGTGATAAAGGGAGTCCATGCGTAACTGCTGGTCAGGCTGGATGGTCTTCCACACACTACAAAACAAATCAAGTTGTAGGGGGACAGGTTTGGTTTTGTATCTCCAAGAGTGCTATGGCAACACATATCAAAATATTACCCTTCCCTGTATGAAACAAAACAAAAGCAAACAAAGCTCACTGAAAGTTTACATGCCTTTTGATGTTGCAATCAACTCCTAGGCATTTAGCTTAGAAGGCAAAGATCTGTTCAAAGATTAGACTGCATGCTCAAATGTGTCTACTGATGTTCCAACAGTGCTACTTGTAACAGCGAAATGAGAGAAATGTGTCTCATAACAGGGAACTGGTAACTTAAGATGGTATTATAACATGCCAGAATATTATACAGTTTTTATTATATATTATAACTTTATATTATACAGTTATTAGTATTATACAGTAGAAATGATTACTTAATTGAAAATTTCATAAATTATTTAGGGTAAAAGACTGTACATATGTAAAATTCCAACTTTGCTAAAAATAATAAACATAATTTTAAAGATTAAAAGGATAAAAATAATAAAATGTTAAACAGAAATGCATACTTTCACCATAAATATTTTATTCAATATTTCTTGCTTTAATAATTAAAAAAAAGCACTAAGTTGCTAAAAGCAGTTGTATATGCCCTTTATCTACAGGCAACGTACTTCAGATATTCTAGATCAAATGGTCAAGTATCAACCTTGCTCTGTCTTTCCAATTCTGAATGAATACAGCAAAGATCATTCAATGTCTATCACATAGTCATGCGGGATAGACTGCATTAGATTGTTATGAGTCTGGGGACTCTAATGAGCACGCTGTTGCAAACAGACACTAGATCTATCCCATAGTCACACGGGATAGATCGCATTAGATTGTTATGAGTCTGGGGACTCTAATGACCACGCTGTTGCAAACGGACACTAGAGTAAGGCTATGTGTATCCTATGTAGGATTTGTTCTCTAGGGGTGAGAGAGTAGTACATTATCCAGGTTTGATATTAAATGTCTTCATTATTTGTGAACAGCCAGATGGTTGGTAATATGCACAGATATCTTGAAATATAGGCTGACTGATTTCAATTAGCACTGAAGTGAGACAGATGATATCGAGGATCTGCACTGCTCAGCCCAGGGGCACTGAGACTGTATTCTTACAGATGAGGATTCCATGAGCTAGAGTTCATACTGATGCAGTATAGCTAGTAGATTATTCTCAAATAATACGTGTGCTACTGAAGACAATCTCTGCTATGAAGCATCTATCTAACTGGGTAAACATTTTATGCTCACTTTAAGAAACTAGCTAATATAACAGAAAAAGGGAAATTTCATAAAACTAATTTCAGCTTGTACATGTATATTTCAGAATGCACTAGGAAATATTATGAAGCATTTGAGCAGCAACTAAAATACTTATTTGAAAACCTTCAGTAGGTTTGGACCTAATCAGAGCGAGTTGATGAGCAGATATTGTCTTTCAAGCTTGCCAGTGTGATGCCAGCTTTATGTTACGCTCTCTGATGTGCAGCTATGCCGCTCCTGATGATTGCCTTGACTAGAATACTCTGGGACAAGGCAACGATGGCACTGTTTGGGCTGTCAGCTCAACAAATCCAGGTGGGAGAGTAGAATGGAATCAATGTTCTTTAAAAAAAAATATGGCTGGGCATATAAATTTATTCTTTTCCTAGTAGAAGGATTCTAATGGACTTTCAGAAGGTGGGTTGACTCTAAGTCCTCCAAAGTCACTGAATTACCTGTGTAAACATGGAGTAAAGCAGAAGTGAAAACATAAATTTAGTCTTTAATTTTTTTCCCCAGTGCTAGTGGAGGGTTAGGCAGGAAGATCATGAATTTCAATCCAACCTGAGCTATATAAAGACTCCATATCAAAAAACCAAAACCAAACAAAAAGACATCAATGCACACCTTTTCTGTTAGAATAGTGTTAATGAAATGTTGGATACCAAGAAAATTAAATCACTATTAATACTTGTTTCATCTCAATGTTTAACTATAAATTGTCAAATATTTATTATTCTGTAGGTCCTTATATATGATACTAGGTATTTAATACATATTGTAAATCACTAGTTTTCCAATTATCTTGCTATTTTACAGACTAAGAACAATTTCATTTTATTTTGGTTTTACAGAAGAAAAAATTGAAATGTCAAAGAAATCAAATAACTTTCCCAAGGTCACAAAGCCCAGGTCTTATTCCAAAGCCAGTGTTCACTAATAAAATGGGAAAATCTCTTTTAATCAACTGGTTTGGGTGAATTAATTTTCTTACACAGAGAAGCAGGAAAGGTTCCTTTGGGACATACCACTAAAGCCCTAAAACAAAGCACAGAGTTCTCTCACTAAAAAGAGGTGTAACTTGCAGATGCAAAAGAAAGAGTAAATATTATGAAATAGCTTAAAATGGCAAACTATGTGCCATACATAGCTAAAATATTAGGCAAGAATAAATTCAGAATAAGAAGATGAGAGCTCTGTGTAACAAAACCAACTGCTTCGCTGGGCATGGCAGCCCACTCCTGCAACCACAGCCATCTGGAAAGGAGCAGGAATTCTGGTCAGGACCTCAGCTACACAGCAAGCTCAATAGCAGTATGGACTAGAGGAGGCCTTGTCTTATTAGTATTCTACTCAGCCCACAGAACGGCTAGCTAGACTTTTGGGAGTACCTTTGATCATATTAGAAATGTCATTTTCTCTTCTCAGGGAGACCATGCATCCCCCTTGAACTCGCCTTGTTACTTAGCCTCTCTGGGTCTAGAAATTGTAGCATGATTATCCTTTACTTTGCAGTTAATATTCACTTATAAGTAAGAACATACCATGTTTGTCTTTTTGGGTCTGGGTTACCTCATTCAGGATTATTATTTCTAGTTCTATCCATTTGTCTGCAAATTTCGTGGTGTTATTATTTTTAACAGCTGAGTAATACTCTACTGCATTAATGTACCAACTTTTCTTTAACCATTCTTCATTTGATGGACATCTAGGTTGTTTCCAGTTTCTGGCTATTACAAATAAAGCTGCTAGAAACATAGTTGAGCAAGTGTCTTTGTGGTAGAATGAAGTGTCCTTTAGGTATATGCCCAGGAGTGGTGTAGCTTGGTCTTTACACAGATCAATTCTCAATTTTCTGAGAGAGCATTATATAGGTTTCCAAAGTAGCTATACAAGTTTGCGCTGTCACCACACACACACACACACACACACACACACAGACACACACACACACACACGCATACACATGCATACACACACACACACACACCAATGAAATGATACCTAATGATAGTTCTCTGCTATATTCATAGATTGGTGCCTAATCCATTTTGCTATTAGAGAGGTTTCATCCAGTGACTGATGGAAATAGATGCAGACAGCCACAGCCAAACATTAGGTGTAGTTCAGAGAATCCTGCTAAAGATGGGGAAGGTGGATTGCAGGAGCCAGATGGGTCAAGGACATCACAAGAAAACCCACAGAATTAACAAATCAGGATGCACTGGGGCCCACAGAGACTGAACTGACAATCAGGGAGTCTACATGGTTTTAGCCTAGGCCCTCTGTGTGTATTTTATAGTTGTGTAACTTGATGTTTTTGTGGGACTCCTAACAGAGGGAGCAGGGGCTTTTTCTGATGCTTTTGCCTGCTGTTGGAATCCTTGTCCTCCTACTTTGTTGCTTCATGTAGCCATACTATGAGGGGAGGTGCCTAGTCTTATTACAACCTGATATGCCATGTTTGGTTGATATCCCTTACAGGCTTGTCCTTTCTGAAGGGAAAAGGAGTGTATGGGGAGGGAGGAGGTGAGAAGGGTGATAGAGGGGGTGGAGGGTGGCGGGAGGGAAGGAAAACACAGTCAGGATATGATATATGAGAGAATCAATTAATAAAATGAATAAACAACAATAATGACAATGATGACATGTCATCTTTCTGGTCTTCTTCAGTTCTAGTCTGTTTTTTGTTGTTGTTGTTGTTGTTTTGTTTTTTGTTTTTTTTTTTTTTTTGGATGCATACCAAAGACTGAAAAGCAGAGGACTGTAGAGATGCCAAGCACTCACATGGCAGCTCACATCCAATCATAACTGCTGTTTAAGTGATGCCCTCTTCTGGCATCTTGTAGGCACGAGGCATGCATATGGCACACATACACGTAGGTACACACTCATACACATCAAAACAAATTTTAAAGAGCTGTTTTAAAAGCTGAAAGCAATTTTTAAATGTAATCTATTTTTGGTATTGAGGATTAAACAGAGTCTTGCCCATGCTAAGTGCTTGACCACCTATTTACATTCTTCAAGCCAATGATTTCCACTGTAATGAAGCTGACAGTCACTAAAGGATGCCCAACACTAGTCTAAAAAGATAGAAATTAGCCTGCAGCCAACAAATTCTATGGGAAGAACAAGTATTCTTATTCTCTTTTGTTATTTGATTGGTATTATAAGTTGTTGAAGCTGGAGAGATGGATCAGCAGGGAGAGCAGGCACTGTTCTTGTAAAGGACTCAAGTTGGTAGCTCCCAGCACCCATAACAGGTAGCTTATAGCTGCGTGTAAAGCTCCAGGGGATCTAACACTATCATCTAACAGTTTTATGTACTTGTACTCATGTGAGTTACTAATGATGGCTTTTACTTCACTTGCTAAATAAGCTTTCAAGTTACTGCTCCATTCTTTCAACACAATCTGGAAAGAACTTGGCTTTACCTCCTACCTCTTAACATCTCAGCTTTAACGCCTATCCAAGTATTAACAGATAAACTGCATTCTCTTGGATGATCAGGGCCCAAGATATGTTCCCTTGGAATAAAATACATTTTATCCTTTGTAAGGATAAGTTTTTCTTACCCAAATTCAAAGCTTTCTTTGTAATTTAACCACCTAAACTTGAGATCTGCAAATTACCACATGAAATATGTGTGTGCATGTGAGCGTACACACACAGTTGTGTCCAGTGGTCTCTAACATTGTGGTTAAAAGAAAGCATTTATGGCTGGGCATAGTAGCGTGTAGGAAGAATATCTTGTCTGTATGGATGTGGCACCTGTCAATACACCTGTCAATTTGATGGCCTATGGCTTTTAGGCAGGAAATAGAAGGCAGGACATCATTCTGGGATAGAGCTAGGAGGAAATCCAACTGGGAAAATGTGAGGAGATAGACACATGGTACCTGAGCACAGGTATCCAACCATGTGGCAGAATGTGGGTTAAAATAACTAGGTTATTTTAGTTATAATCTAATAAAAGAAGAGCCTAGTTATATGGCCAAGGCATCTGTAAATGTATTTTGCATCTGAGTCTTATTTCTGTGAGCATGGGGCTGGGGGTGAGAACCAGGACTGGACTGAGGCATAGATAGGTGGATTTCTAGGAGTTCAAACTCATCTTGGTCTACAGAGTAAATAAAGTCCAGGCCAGCCAAAGTTAAACACTGAGACCCTGTGTCTTAGCTAGGGTTTCCATTGCTGTGAAGAGACACCACAACCAAGGCAATTCTTATAAGGGACAATATTTAACTGGGACTGGCTTACAGGTTCTAAGGTTTAAGTCCACTATCATCAAGGCAGGAAGCATGGCAGTGTCCAGGCAGGCATGGTGCTGGAGGAGCTGAGAGGTCTACATCTTGTTCCAAAGGCAAACAGGAGAAGACTAAATTCTAGGTAGCTGGGAGAAAGGTCTCTCAAAGCCCACCCTCACACTTCCTCCAACAAGGGCACACCTCCATATAGTGTCACTCCTTGGGCCAAGCATAGTCAAACTACCATACCCTGTCTCAAAAACCAAGCCAAGCCAAGCCAAACCAAACCAAACCAAGCTAAGCCAAGCCAAGCCAAACCAAACCAAACCAAACCAAGGAAAAACCCCAACAAAATAAAAAACAACTAAATAAAAAAGCATTTATGTTTGTTTTTTTTTTTTTTTTTTGTCAAGAAAAAGACATAGATGTAACTTGTCTTATATAGCCACTGCTCAAGCAAGACTAGGTTTCTCTGGGGTGGGAGGTGAAGAGAAGTAATGTATTTGTCATAGAGAAAATACTCCATTTTATTAAGTAATTATCACTATTACTGTGCTATTACATAGAAACATAACATGTACACATACATGTCCACACAAACCACATCACTGACATATCCTTCACTGAGAACGGCAACTCTAAATGAAGGTTCTGACAGGGTGACAATGGGTGGATTTTCAAGGGGAAACTATAGACTTATTTTAGAGATTTCTAGGATTGTTATATTAATTCATTATTTATATTTGTTATTCTTATAAAAACCACTAATTCTGCACAACAGTGAAGACAGGGTCAAAACTATATCCCTTTGGATATACTTTAACTATACACAAACCAATTTTAGTTTCTATACTGTTTTATTTCTGAAATAGTCTTTTATTTATAACATTAACATCAGAAATGTAACCAAGAGACTGAGACACTACCTGGTTTCTAGTCCCACACGCTTTTCCACGTTTTACTTCTGTAAACTACACAGTCCTGCCCTCTCCTACAAAAAGCACTGAGATCACACTGGCTAACCCAACTAACACAATACAGGAAGTGGTCAGTGATCCAACTCAAATTGTTCAATAAACATTCTTAACTGCCCCCTCCCCAAGTCCACTGCAGCTCTTTTAGAGCAATATGGCTGTTGACCTTGATTTATCTCTGACTTACCAGATGGGCAAAGCCTGACTAAATTGAATAAACTTTAAAAAAAAAAAATAGTGCTGTTTTAGAAGGGTCAATTGGTTTCAAACAAAGGCTTTTCGTTCAGTAAGCAAGTCCCATAGAGCTCCTTCCTCCAGGGATAAGCCAGTGTTTCCTGCTGGGCTCCAGCATACAAAGGGGCAAAGGAAGTGGTAAGTTAATGCACACACTACCAGTACACTGTAGTCCCCAGAGTGCCTAGCTTCTGACAGAACATAGAGATTTCTGTACACTGCTACGCTAGCACGTTTTAAGATTTTTGTTGATGCTATACTATTTGCAGGGTAATATATTTAAGAACATTCAGTGAGATCCAGCTGATTCTTTTCTTTTGTCTCCACAGCCATCTGACTTGTCATGTCCTTGGTCACCTTTCATACTCTGGTCTCTCTGGCAGTTGAACTGCTGCCATCTTTGCCTGTTGGCCTTTTCCAACTGGATCTATATGTGGTCATTAAAATAATTTTTCTCAATTCATTTCACAAGAGAATTTGCTTTTCAGGAAGCTCACAGTGACTCCCTATTTATCAAAGCCCTAAGTACTTTAGGTTGTATGTGTGTGTCTCTAGATTACTCCCCAACTACAGTCCACTTCTTTGTATGTTCACAAAGGGCCTACAGGTAGTTGGCAGTGTAACTCACTGACTGGTGTTACACAAGAATAGTTATGTAGATAAGTCACAAGGCCGAGGTTCTAATGGTTTGGAAAGATCTCTTAGGACATAGGTGATTTTCTATTATTACAGCCTCTTGAGCTGTGAGTTCTGATAGTAGCATTTTCTGTAAGGTATTCCAGCCACAAACACTGGCACAGAGGCTTGCAAAAATATAAATTTTTATAATCAGAGTATCCCTTTTCTAAAATAATTATTTAAAAGACTGAAAGTGTTTCAGATTTTAGTTTTTTTTTTTTTTTTTTTGTGCAGGGGTGGGGAAGTTTGGATAGTCGCAGATACATAAGATAACTTGAGGATAGGACCCAAGTTTAAGCACAAAATTTATTGATGCTTCTTTTGTATCCCATAGCCATAGCCTAAAGGTAACAGTATTTGGTACTTAAATAATATTACACACACACACACACACACACACACACAAAGTTTCAAGCTATAGAATTTTCAACTTGGGCATCATGTCAAAGAACAAAAAGTTATAAATTTGTAAGCATTTCATATTTTGGATGCTAGGTCACAGTCATATAAATTAAGTTCATATTCTTAGCATTAGGCTTTAATTTTTTAATCAAAATAGAAATAGAATCAATATATTTTAATTATTTCAAGTTTGTAACAATTGAGTGCTTGCGTGTGTGTGTGTGTGTGTGTGTGTGTGTGTGTATGTGTGTGTGTGTGTGTATGTGTGTGCAAGCATGCACGTGCAGAAGAAAGCTATCATTCTGTTTCCTGGTCCTGATATTAATTACTCATACATTCTTTTATTTTCAGTTGTTACAGGTAGCCCAAATATAAAGAAAGCTATGGGAGGGCTGGCGAGATGGCTCAGCAGGTAAATGCACTGACTGCTCTTCCAAAGGTCCTGAGTTCAGATCCCAGCAATCACATGGTGGCTCACAACTACCCATAATGAGATCTGACGCCCTCTTTTGGTATGTCTGAAGACAGCTACAGTGAATTACACCAGAGCGAGCGGGGCCAGAGCAAGCGGGTCCAGAGCAAGCGGGCCAGCAGAGGTCCTGAGTTCAATTCCCAGCAGCCACATACATGATGACTCCCGGACATCTGTACAGCTACGGTGTACTCATAGACATAAAATAAATAAAATAAATCTAAAAAAAGAAAAAAAGCTATGAGAAAGTTCAAAGTTCAGAGTAAATTAGTCTAATTAAAAGGTATCATGAGCCATAGGGGAAGTTCTGCATAAATATTCTTTGGGATGTAGAAAGGAATATTGTATGGAGTATCTCACATCTTTTTCTTTTGGTTTTTAAGACAGAGTTTCTCTGTGTGGCCCTGGCTGTCCTGGGACTAATTCTGTAGATCAAGATGGCCTCAAATTCAGGGATCCACTTGCTTCTGTCTCCCAAGTGTAATGTATAGCCCAGGTTGGCCTAAACTTTGTGGTCCTCCTGCTTCCTCCATTGTTAGCAAATCCTACGGGTGTGCGGCCTCACAACTGGTGCATTCATTTTAATAAGGGAAGATGGAAACTGAAGATAGGCTCTTGTTAATAGAATTGCAATACTGACAATAGCCGTCAGCATGTAGACAACAGAACAACAGTACACAGCATGCCAGGCAGGTATCACTGCTATCTTTTTTGATTCCCCAATACTTTATAAAGAATCACCATTCCTACTTTACATACAAGGACATTAATCTTCTATCTTGCTCTTGGTCTACGCTAAACTTAAGTTGTGAAAGATCTGAACTTGGACTCATCGATGGCTAACTGAAAAATCTCTTTTCTTTTATTTTACCTTCTCCAGAAGTTCTCAATTTTTAATGATTTTTACTATGATTTGGGATATCTTTCCAATTACAGACACGTGAGTTACACTCCTATACATGCTAGCAAATGTAAACTAGAGCTCAAACAGCTCCATTTTTTAAGAGGAAGTTTGGAGGGCTGAACTCTCAACACTGGTCGACTGTCTGTCTCACATGAGTAATGCACTGGGTTAGAGCTCTACCACTGCAAAAATGAAAAGGAGGTGAAGGGGGAGGATCGAAAGGGAGGGAGGGGAGGAGGAGCAGGAAAGAGATAAGGACAACAGAGGCAGTTTAGGTGCTTCTGATGTGCACCAAAGAAGGAACCACGTACTTAAAATTAGATTGGCGGAAGCATAATGTTTTAGAAACTTCATTGTGCAAAATAGCTGTGCTTAGCTTAATAACAGGTCTACATTCTAATAAGTGTGTGGGAAAGGCTTTCACTATGTGAGCATCACAATGTACTTACACAAATAGACTCACTAAATAATGCCAATTTATATTGACTACTACTAAGTATCTGTCATTGATAGAAAACACTAGGCACCATTTCTGAACTCGTTCTTCCACAAATTTCTTTTCAATGTATTTTGCCGGTACACATTACACCTACCCATTCTCTACTGGTGAAATCCTTGAGTGTATGAAAAGATTGGTTTAGTGTAAGAAATATAAAAGCACTCTGACTCCAGAGAAACATCAGTAGGGACTGACAGTATTCCACTGATAATCACAAAAATACACAATTTATAGACACAGACACAGACACACACACACACACACTTGCCCATTGTACATGCATGTACACCACACATATTTAAAAACTTTTATTGTTGTTGTTTTAAGTGTTGAGACAGGGTTTCACGTAGTCTAGGCTGGCTTTGAACTCTCAATGTAGCTGAAGATGACCTTGACTTGGTCTTAGAGCCTCTACTTCAGAATGCTCAGATTGTAGGTACCACACTTGAGTTATATGGTGCTGGGGACAGAACCCTGGGCTTCAGGAATGCTAACCAAACAATCTATCTGCCTAGCTATTTCCCAAGCCCAGTGTTTCCAAAACAAATCTTGAACTCAAATTTAACCCCTACTTCATTTCCCACTCAGCCCCAATTGTAGGGCTAAATGAACTGGCTAATTTTACCATACACTTAGAAAAATTTACAATAATTCTGGAAATCTATTTCAGAAAACACAGATGAAAGAAAAAATATGCAATACATTTTATAAGACCTGCTTTATTCTGTTTCACCAGTCAGAATATTATTTTGTTAAAATTTTAAAAGCCTACACGAATATACAGTTAACACCTATGTGCCTGCCTGGTGTCCACAGAGGCCGAGGAGCACACTGGATTCCCCTGGGACTGGAGTTATTGACAGTTGTGATCTTCTATGTAGGAGTTGGGAATTGAACCTGGGTCCTCTGCAAGAGCAACAAGTATTCTTACTGGATCAACACTCCACAGACAAAAAAAAAAAGTATTAAAAAACCAAATTAATCAAAAGTATAGACTACATCCCTCAACACAAATACAAACTTTTCCTATAAGAAAGTCCAAGATACACAAACAGAATCACATATCACAGATAAATGAGATTCATTAATATAAAAATTAAATGTTAAATTACTATCCTATGTAACTTACCATATGAAAAGCTCAAAATGAAAACCTGTGATATAAATTTACAGAAAAAATTCATTTCATAAAACACAATATCCATCGTAATGAAAATGGTCACCACACATACCCCACTGTGAAAGCCTGCTTTCACCCTGCTAAGAGAGCAAGGCAATGGTGTTCTTATTCTTATGTCTCTTAAATGTCTAACAATGAAAAAAGGCGAGAAAAAAAGGCGAACTATTAAAAAGAAACATGCCATTTGTATAAGACATGGCTATATATTTGTCAATGTTTTCCATAACTCTAAATATTAAAAACTATTTAAAATTACTAATTAAAGATTTTAGGATACAAAGGCAACACACAAAAATCAACTGCATTTATATATACAGGTAACATATTAAAGGAAAGTAAAAGTGCCTTTTAATAGAGTATGGTAGTGTAATCCTATAATCCTAGGCAGGATATTTTTAAGTTCAAGGTCAGCCTGGATGACAAAAGAACAGACAATAACCCAAAAACAGAGGGGGGGGAACCTTTTAAATTTTCTTCAGAAAACATAAAAAATAAATAAAGAGTAACTCCTTGGATATACACCTAAAAAATCAGGTCCAGGAGTTGCATGTTGCAAAGACCACACTGATGAGACTGGCACAAAGGCAAGTACCTGTAAAACTGTCATTTGAGAGGCAGAGGAAGAAACACTGTGGGTTCATGGATAGACTGAGTAACATAGAAAGATCTGCATCAGCAAGTGCGTCCATGTGGGAACACAAACACACACACACACACACACACACACACACACACACTTACACACGCACATGCATTACTGAAACATTAATAGAAGTTTAACAACCCAAATAAATGGAAAAACATACTATGTTCTTCACTTAGGAGACTCAACAAAGATGTCAGTTTTCTTCAAAATGATTCATAGATCTGATAGAATACCAATGAAACTTCTGTCTTTTTTATTAAACAATATATCACAGGCATTTTTCTATATGAACAAATATCTATAACATCAATCAATTTATATAGTCCTATACCCTTTCATTTCCCAGATTTACCCTAAGATTATTATTCATCCATATGTTTAAAGTATTCCTAATATTTCTCTGTCATAAACAGGGTGTAGTACATATTCTTCTAATTTAATCTTTGCATATATCTTTGTTTTTCTTAAGATAAACTGTTGGAAGTACAGCTTTTGATTTAAGAGATATATGTTACATATGGAGAATATGTATTTCTATTTTTTCAATATACATTGTCAAAACATTACCTAGAAAAAATTTATTTTCACAATTGACTTAAACCTTATTTCTTCTGAAAAGCTTTCTTCAATTAGAGCCTTCTCGCTGTTCAATCTGTATAGCTATTCGGCCTCATTAAATTATTATTGTATTTATGGACTATATAGGCAATTACTGCTTTAATAAGATATTATGCCTGTAAGCGATCTACTAACTATGTCTTTGAGAAAATATTAGAGAGGAAAAACTACAGAGTAATAAATTGATAGGCTGTAAGGCTGGCGTGGAAGGCTAGGGTAATAGAGACCAGCGGGTAATTAGAGTCCCTATGGAAAGCAGTCTGTCTGTCCAGCATTCTTCGTGTGCCCATTAAAAGGCACTGGCTGCAGTAGGGATTATACTTTCTGTATTATCTTTGGAATTAGTCACAAAATAGTTTTCTGAAGTTTTTTTCTCAAATTCTGAAAATCGTGTCTCCACTTACAAAGAATGAAATTTAAGACAATCATCTGGTGAAGAAAGAATCTAATAGTCATTTAGGGTTATCTATTGAGCTTTGTTCCCCTTGGGCAGGAAATCATATACATTAATTAAGAATTATCCAAATTATGCATTTCTGCATTTGAAGTCACCCAAAAAATAATTAGCTAGTATCAGTCATGTTCAACATTGTGAAGATATTTCAATTAAGAAAAAATTAATTATCTTGTTAATGATGAAACTCACAGGACAGATAGCAGTGGGTACTGTGACTGTGTTGCTATTTGATCTAGAAATTACCTGCTGTTTATTGCTCAAATTTTATTTCTATACTCCAAGTATGTGATTTTTAAAATATGGCAGTCCACGTATTTCTAGACCCCTGCAAACATTAAGCAAACGTAATAAAGCAGGAGCATATTTTACATAACCATGTGTCAGACTAAATTTAGGCTAAGACAGAATAAACACAACCCATATCTGATTTATATTTGACAAATACATGAATATAAGCTCCTGTTTTGAATGCCTACATGCTGTTTCCATGGCAACTGCATAAACATTCTCACAACACACAGTCATCTTCATTCTTTACATCCCATTATTTCTTTTTTTCAATCTCAAGGGAAAGCCTGATTATTCTCTATGGAAAAAAAAAATCAATCAATGGTTTTCTTAATCAGTGGCATTTGAAGAGTAGGTGGCACACTTCTTTCTATGGAAAAACAGTTTCCCCAATGCTCTCACTATGTGACAGAAGACAGGGAATATAATATTAGCTTTAGGAAAAGGATGAGTACACACTACAGTGAGTAACTTTGCAGAGAGAGTGTACATTGGAAAGTACAGCAGGCTGACCCAGGGATCACACACAGCTCCTATTTCTGTTTTCCATGTGCACACTATATAATGGAGACTCTGCTTTGGGGGAAACATCTCTCCTTCTTATGAGTTTTGGTGGTCACAGAAGAAATTCTTTTGTTAATTTTCTAATCTGATGTGAATTATATAGAATGGCTAGCAACTAGAGGCAAGAAAAAGACTACTGACTTCAAGACACAACAGAGGAAGGATAGAGGGACAGGTACTGCAAGGCATCCTGAGAAACTTCTGAGACCTTGTCTCACAACAAAAGGTGAAATGAGGGCTGGGGTGTAGCTCAGTGCTTGAATGCTTTCAGGGTACTCAAATGCCCTGATCCAATTTCCACTCTCATTATCACACCATGCACACGGCATCCGTGCACACATATGCACATGTACACATATACATACCCACGTACCTGTTAATGACCACAGTAGTTAAGTATTATAGTAAAATTCTTTCAAGGATTGACGGGATTTCATTCAGTCAATAGAACAGTTGAAACCATAGCCATATGACCCAAACCAAGAGTTGAGTACAGAATCTGTATTTATTGGGGTCTCATTTGATTCCTTTCATGAGTGTGTATAATGAGTTTGGGTTTTTCAGCATAGACTCTATATGTATTTTCAATTTACAGCCAACTATTTTGTATTTCATGGTGCTACTATTTTATGTATTTTCAACCTCTAATTCTTAAGAACATGCAGAAATTTGATTTTTTTTAAAGATTTATTTATTTATTATATGTACATACACTGTAGCTGTCTTCAGGCACACCAGAAGAGGGTGTCAGATCTCATTACAGGTGGTTGTGAGCCACCATGTGGTTGCTGGGATTCGAACTCATGACCTTCCAAAGAGCAGTCAGTGCTCTTCCCCGCTGAGCCATCTCCCCAGCCCAGAAATTTGATTTTTATTTGATGCTAGAGTATGATGCTTTGTTACAGCATTTATTATTAGTTCTGGATCTTTTTTGTAGATTCTCTGGTATTTTTCTGCATAGAAAATTATTTAATTTGCAAATACAGAGAGCTTCCTGCTTTCTTGGTAAGCTGGCTATGGCATGCTTGCCTTGTTTCAGATCTTAGGAAAGAAGCGTGCAGAGAGGTGCTCGTCTTTAGTGTGCCAGCTATCGAATGCTAGAATGCATTATATGTCCTCTGCCAGGTTAAGGAATCTCCTCTATTCCTGGTTTTCTGAGGGCCTGACGTGGTATCTAATTACTATTGTTATTGTCATTTAAGACAGGATCTCATTCTGTATCTCAGGTTGGTTTTGAACTTGGAGCAATCCCCCTGCCTAGTCTTTCCAAGTATCTGGGATTATAGACATGAGACACTATGCCCAAAAATACCTAATTAATTTCTTGAGATTGTATTCATTTTTTTTTCCTGAAGATTAACGGAACCTATATTCTTGGGATAAAGCCCACTTAGGCACAGAGTATTATCAGTTTTACTTACTGTTTGGTTAGATTTTTTTACTATTTTCTTGAGGATTTCCTGTGCCTGTGTTTTTAGCTTTCTTTCTACGAATCTATTTAACATATTTAGTACACTACTAGCTTCATAAAACGAGTTGGAAAATGGGGCTGGTGAGATGGCCTAGTGGTTAGTTACAATGGCAGAGGACCCGTGTTAGTTCTGAGGGCACACATGGTGACAGACACTAAGTAGTAACTGTAGTTCCAGGGAATCAATCACTCTCTTTTGGCCACTTATGGGCACCAGGCATGCAGGTAATATACTTACATATATACAGGCAAAACAATTTATATACATAAAATACATTTAAAGAATGGGTTAAAAAGTCTTTTGTCTTCTTTGGTTAGCAAAATTTGCATAGAACTGATAGTTTCTTTACTAAATATTTTATTGATTTGGATTTCTAGTAAAAGGCATTTAAACATGGAATTGTCTTTTAAAAAACCTTAATGTCAACTTTAATTTCTTCAATATCTATAAGACTCTTTAAAGTCTATCAAGTAATGCTTCCTTTTGAGGTTATTAATTTATGGGCATAATGTTTTGTTAATAGAATTCCCCTCTTTTCCTTTTAGATGTGTAAGAGCTGCACTAATATTTCTCTATTCATCCTTTCAGTATTTATGGCTTCCTTTTTTCATCAGTTGGGCAAAAGGGACAATTTATTCATCTTCTCAAAGAATCATCTTTCGGTTACTTTATTGTTTTTGTTTTCCACTAATTTCAGTAATTTTTGTTCTTCATTAATTCCTTCTTTATTTGCCCTAGGTATAATTTATTCAGCTTTTTCTATTTTCATAACATAAACACTTAAGTTCTTGGTTTGAGTTCCTTTCTCTCTGCTAAGTAAGCACTTAAAGCTTGAAAGCTCACATTGCTTCAGCAATATCCCACAATTCTGAAATGCTGAGGTTTCATTTTCATAAAATTAAAAATATTTTATAATTTCCCTTTTGAGTTCCTCTTAGACCCATGAGCCATTTAGAAGTATATTGCTAGGGCTGGAATAATAGCTGAGTTGGTAGAGGGCTTATTTAGGAAGCATGAAGCCCAGCACTGAAGAAGGTGGGTGATGAGGCTCCTGCCTCCGATTCCAGCTCACAGTGGGTAGAGGCAGGGCTATCAGAAAGTCAAGGTCATCTTCCGCAGGGAAGCTCTGGCCAATCTGGATTACATGAGACCTTATTATCTATCTACATAGTTAAATTTCAGATACTGATTTCTCATTGATTAATCCAATCATCTGCTGATAAACACTCAGGTGGTTTCCTGTTTTTGGATCTGATAAGTATTCCTTCTATACACATTTGTTTGAGATCAGTTTTCATTACTGTTTGGTATGCACCAAACAGTAAACCAGTGGTGTCACATAGCTACCTCATACTTACCTTTCTGATAAAACACCAACCTTTTACATAATGACAACTTTTCATTTTCATATTCCCGTTAGCAATACATAAGGCTCTAGCTTCTTTATGTTCTTGCCAAAGCTTATTTTCTTTTGTCTTCTTTCATCACACATCAGAAGGCATGGAAACTGAAGTGTTTGTTATTATAGCGATTCTCACCAGTGTGAAGACTCTCACTGGTGAAGTAGACTCTCACTCTGACTGTTTCAGTTTTTGAATATCTGCCTGATAATTGGGGGGGGCGGGAGTGGAAGGAGACTGCAGAAGTGTCTAGGAGTCTTGGTCCCTTTACATTCTTGGCAGGTGTACAGTGGAATACAGAAGAAAAAGCAGGCAACAAACCAATCTGCAGATAAAGATACTGAGGGCATTTCCTCTTCTTTGCATCAAAACAAAGGCTCTGGGTCTTGTTTCCCTTCTGGCACAAGATGTGCACTGGCCTATAATACATCATTAGTGTCTGCTATAGCGCCTAAATGGTTTTCCTCTTTTATACGGCACGCCAATAGAAGGAAACAAAAGTCAGGCCTGACTCCAAGAAAATCAAGTTTCTTTAGTGATAAGCGTCTTTTCATTTTTATAACTGGCATTTTTATATGGGTTTTGTTGTGATGACCAGGTCCAAATTATTTTTCTTTAAAAGGTACAGCCCAGAATGATAATGAGAATTTTTTCCTCCTTTATCTAGCTGCTAATACCCCTACTATTAGGGTTAGAAATGAAAAGATTGCCTAACTGCAAGCACTTTGCAGATTTGCAGTTTTTCACCATTTAAAAACATAGAAGATGGGATAGAGAGATGGCTCAGTGGTTACAAGAGCTGGCTGTTTTCCCAGAGTACCTGGGTTCATTTCCCAGCACCCATATAGTGGCTTACAACCATCTGTAACTCCAGTTCTAGGGGACCAGACGCCACCTCTGCCCCACATAGGCATCATGCACACACATGGTGTACAAACATAGGTGCAGGGAAAACACCTATACACATAAAACAATAAAAGAGAAACATTTAAACACAGAGACCGAATCTCCCTTCCGGGCAGAAGGGAAGCGGTCTCTGCACTCACTGCGCTCCTCTATCATGCATATGTTTAGACATATTCCAACTGTAATCCACTTTAACATTTGCTTCTTGTTACAGTTGGCACACTGAATCAAATGACGAACATGCTCTCCACGGCCACACTGATCATCTCAGCCACAACTGTCAGCCATCCTGCCTTCTTCCAGCACTCCTCACCTGAGACCATGGCACTGAGTGAAGAAGACATTTACAAAACAACTACAAACAACAACAGAACACCATCCAACCAAACGAAACCCACAGAACTGTCCAGAGAAACCTGACCAACTTCAGAGTCATTTTACCACGTTGTTCCCAAGGGGAACTGTTCCGAGGCAGCATGACGAGAGAGTTACTGCACAGTACAGTTCTGCACTGCCTTGCTGGGCATGCAAGCATAGAGGCAGGCTTTCTCCATGATACATTCATTTCTTAGTAACTGACTCTACTGTGAAGTATTTCTGTGGCAATTATCCTAATAGTAAAGAATTTTAAAAACTTAAGAGTGGCTATATGTCAACAAAAGTCTAGAAAAATACATGTGAAACTAAAGAATGACAGCCACGATAGCCACATTCTAAAACACAGGAGTTAAGGTACGAGTGGCACACTAGTTAGTAAGTACAAAGCCATAACTCAAAACGTGTCACTGCTGACTGAATATCACTGAATTTTTGGTTATATTTGTATATAAAATAAAAACAACATCTCTTTCTCTCTTTCTCTCTCTTTCTCTCTCTTCTCTTCTCTTCTCTTCTCTCTCTCTCTCTCTCTCTCTCTCTCTCTCTCTCTCTCTCTCTCTTTCTCTCTCTCTTCCAGACAAGGTTTCTCTGTGTAGCCCTGGTTGCCCTGAACTCACTCAGACTCAGAAATCCGACTGCCTCTGCCTCCCAAGTGCTGGGATTAAAGGTGTGTGCCACACCATCCCTAGCTAACAACATTTCTTTGATAATATTTAAAGCACAAGCTGATATAAACATTAAAAAAATTCTATAATGTTATAAGGAATGTAAAATTGGCTACAGATCTGTTACTCAATATTAACTGGCATTTTGGTGATTACCTTTCGAAATTGTCTAGTTCATATAATAATCTGTAATTATACATACTGAGTATGTTTAAGTTATTGAGGAAACAAAAAGACTCTTAAGTTACTGATAAAGTAAAACAGATGCTTCAGAAAACCAACTATACATCTTTCAAGAGAGTTTTGCCTATTTGCAACAAGAATGCTGCTAATGGCATGACTGCCTCACATGTGCAACTAGGCATAAAAGAAACAAGTCCAGTAGGTTCTGTTTAAATCTCTACAAAGTAGAATAAGTCAAGGTAGAATAAACTCATGGCTAAGAGTTCAGGGAGACCTAGCTCTATCTTTAGCCACTGATAATGATCAATTCAATTAACTTCTTGAGGATAAGCTTCCCATAAAAGCAAAATGGTACTCTTCAATAAAACCTAAGTCAAGCAGGGTCAGGAGAGTTAAGCATAACGCACATGTCACAGACTCAACACTTAGATCTTTCCCACATTCTAAGTTGACAGTGTTTTAGTACTTGGAAGAGAGGCCTCTGACAGGTAGTCAGGTCAAGAGGGCAGCATCCTGATTAATGGATTAGTGCCCCCAGACAAGGAAGGCCTGTTTGTGCCTTCTTTAAGGACACGGTGACAAGAAACCATTCATGAGCCAAGATACAGGCTGCCACAAGCCTCCAGTCCACGGGTGCCTTTATGACAGATTCTCTAGCCTTCAGAAGCATGAGAGACAATTTTTTCTTGTTTCTAAGTCATCTAGAGAATGGCATTTTCTTTTAAAAACAACCCAAATAGTCTAAAGCAGCATATGCTGGCTTGAATAAAATGTCCTCAATGTGCAAAGAGCGAGCGATTTTGGAACACTCAGTACTAAATGGGATGTCTTCATCAAATTCCTTCCCTCGGGGCTCAGAGAGCTAAGCAGAAGAGGAGGCAGAAAGATTCTGAGCGAGAGGGAAAGGATGACTCCAAAGAATCAATGTGTTCCAGATACCACAGGACTGATGCACATAGGAACTCACAGACTGTGGCAGCAGGACTAGGGTCTGCACAGGTTCAGGCCAGATGGGGTCCTAGTACTGAGATGGGAAGTGGACCCAGGCGTTGAACCCCTAAACAAAAAGCTATCTCCAACTGACGTCAACTTGGAAAGGAAATACTAGTTTTCTCTGGCAGAGTCTCACTAGGCATATTAGCCACATTTAAGAGTAGGCTCCATGCCAAGAAGTAGGTAGCCAATGTCAAATGAAATTAGGTATTATTGTAGACTTGTCTCACACTGCTTTGTTTGGGCTTTTGTTTTGTTTGGTTTTGGTTTTTTTACTGGCATTTTGCTTGTATACTATGATTTTTGATTTTGTGTTGTTAAAGACTTTGTGTGTGTTTCTTTTTACTATAATTCTGAATTTTGTTCGCCTGTTTGTTTTCTAAAGAGATGGAGAAAGGTACATCATGGAGTTGGGGGATGAGGAGGTGGTGAAGATCTGAGAGCAGCTGGGGGGAGGGGAAACTGATCGGAATATATTGTATAAAGATTTTTTTTTTTTTAAATTAAAATCCCATCGTCTCTGGCATTTGAATATTTGGCCCCTATTGATGGTGCTAGTTGGGGAAGGCTTAGGAGGTGTGACCTTGTTGGAGGTAGCATGTTGTGGAGGCAGGCCTTGAGAATTTAAAGATCGCCATTTCAAGTTTGTTCTCAACACTTCCTATTGGTGATTCAAGATAAGAGCCCTCAGCTTCCTTTTCCCGCAGGCAAGCCTTTGCTCTGCCAGCATGAACGCTAAGCCTCTGGAACCATAAGCCCCTAAACACTTTCTTTATATGGATTGTCTTCGACAGGGAGTTCTATCACAGCAGTAGAAAAGTAGCTAACACATAGCTATATTAAAGGCTAATCTCAATGCTTACCATACAGTAATCATTCAATAACATTAATTGCTATTATTTTAAGTTGTTTTGACTGAGCAAATTAAACATGGGCTTCTCTTTCTATGGATGGTTTTCCTGATTTTAAGTACTGCAGTGGATGCTTCTGAGGCCTATTAAGCTTTACACGTTTAAGGTTCTAGACGGCTAAGGCTTCTCAGTGCGCTCTTTCCCCACCATCTATATGGACCACAGCTTACAGCTAATGAAATGAACTTTAAACTGGATGCTTGACTTAAGTATTAAAGTTAAGCTTGACTTAAACTTAATACTACATAGCTAGAATGTCACCCTTTACATTTTATCTTCTTTACAGAGGCCATGATAGTTTGTTGAACTAAAAATCTAAATTTCTTATGATTCTTTGATTCTAAATTTGAACAACTAAATCTTTCTTAGATTGTATACTTGAGACATTTGGCTAAGATGACAACATATAAATGTGATTGTTCTTTACTCTATGTCCCTCCTGGACATGGGACACAACTTCAGAACTGGGCTGGGGGAAGATGGTACAAGTACTTTGCTTTACTTTGTAGAGAAGTAAAGTTTTAAACTCTTCCCTATTAATATTTTAACCATGATAGCAAATTCAGTAGTTTATACCATGCCAACTAATGATTAGAAAAGTACAATTGATACTGTGAATTTAATGATACTACCCAAAGTTAGTGAAAAACATTGAAAAATAGATTTAAATGACATTAGGAATCCTAAAAAAATATGGTAAACATACTACAATAAAACATGACAACATTGTATGGTTTTAGTTTGGTAATAAAAATTATTAAAGATTATAGAAGTAGATAAACTAAAAATATAATAAGCTTACTTTATTAATGGAGATTTCTTTGCTTTCCATGTATTAGTATACCTGAACGAGTAAACGCTGAGTACTTCAATTTCTGTTGTTTTTGAAAGGTTGCACTCTAGAACGTAAGGTGTTTGATTGTTTGTTTTTGTTTTGTTTTGTTTTGTTTTTAATAGTGGCTGGCAGAAGACCAGGGAGAATTACCTGGACATTTACAAAGCGATGAACGTGACCATGTGGCTATGAAAGACAAGGGCACAGAAAAGCTCTAATTACAAGTAGAACTGGAGAAAGTTTTTAAATCTTTTTTTTTTTTTTTAAATCAGTGCAGGAAATAGTAATTAGAACACCTATTCATGCTTTGGTACATTATTCATGAACTTAAATGATTTCCTTAACACAAGTCCCACACGTCTTAGAATCATTAGGACTAGTACATAACACTGTCCATTGATGAGCTTTTCACATTCCCTGCATTCTACAATAGGGAAATAGATGTAGTCAATTATCCTCATTTACTTATACACAGTACTCAAGGAAGCAAATGGTTACCACTCAAAGGCAAATGACAACCAGTGACAATAGAAGTTACAGTTTGGGGTCAGAGAGATAACCCAGTTGTTAAAGCATTTGCCTTGTAAGCACAAAGATGCACATTCATATTCAGAGTGCCCACATAAATGCTACATAGGTGTAACAACCCTCCTGTAATACCAAGGCTTGGGAGATAAAGAGAAGGCAAATGGCTAGCCTAGTTAAACTGGCAAGATCTGGGTTCAACTGAGAACCTCTACTTCTGGTGGCTAATTTTAATTACCAACTAACAACACAACTTACTTGGGAAGACAGTTTCTGGAAGACAGTTTCTGGAACTGTCTAGATCAGGCTAACCTGTGGTCGTATCTTTGGGGCATTATCTTGACTACATTAACTGAAGTGGAAGACAGACCTACCCACTA
>JADRCD010214318.1:0-12466 GCA_019843815.1 Montemys delectorum | reverse complement strand
TAGCATCCTCAGCCATAGAGTAGCATCCTCAGCCATAGAGTAGCATCATTGTAATGGAGCGTTAACCAGCACTAGCGCTATCAAGAAGGCTGAAACTACTTTGGGGTTGAACGACCTCCTCAGGAGCTGGATTGTTCTAATCACAGCTATTTGAATCTTCCCCTGTGAGGCTCCAGACAGGCAAGCCGGAAGTCTTCTGGTGGCTCCGGAACCCACCTGAGGGTGCGTGGGAGGACGGATGCAAGGTCCTACTCTGACTAAAGATTCCTAGGAAGTAGGCAAAACAAGTTCCGTCTTAAATCCGCAGGCTTTGTGTTCCGTATACAGTCACTGTAAATGGAAAAAGGACACCCAGTGGCACAATCACCCCCAACTGAATAAAGATGACAGGGGGCTGTGATCATAATTTCACCTTTCTTTCATGCACACGTTTATTTATATTTACCAAACACAAGTGCCACACACAGTGGCAGCCAGTGGCTGCAGAGTAGTGGGCAGGATAGACAATCTTGGTCTATAATTTTCACCTAATTAATTAATGTCCATGTGTGTTACATGTATTTTGGGGAATGGGGTGTACATATTACAATGCACATTTACAGGCCAGAGAACAGTTTTATGGAGTCGATTCTTGCCTTCTATCTTTACCTGGGCACCAGAGATAAAACTCATGTTTCCTATCAGGCCTTTAAACACTGAGCACTGGAGTGCTTACTGTTTATAAAATTTAAATCATTAATGTGTGCTAAGAATAGTCAGATAAAGAATAAACCAATGTTCTGTTTTGGCAATAACTATTAGGGAAAGCAAGAAACAGTGATCGATGTGGAAATGGTTATAGAAAGAGCTACCATCTTTCCTGTTTATTTGGTGAGGCTTCTCATTAGATCTGCCTGGACAAGTGAACACTGCTAACCAGTCAGAAGGGTTACTCAAAACCAGCAGGGGGTAGGAAAACTTGAACGAGTTGACTAGTTCCAGCAATTAAATTCAATGTTTCCTAGTCACCTCTTCCTTGGTCCTATATAGGGTCCATAGGATCTTTTAAAGGTGTTTTGACTTCTGGGTCAGATTGGTCTCAAGTGTATACTAGCAAGCTCACCTTAACACTACTGAATGTAATGGATAATGCTGAGAGTTTCAGTCCGTCCATCCTTACAGAGTCGTTTGGATTGAGTTCAACTTTCTTCACATTGCAATATGCAACTCATAAGGAACAAAGCCAAGAACAACAATGAAGAAGGCTGCAGAATCCAGTTGTGTGAATAGTCCAAATGGAAGACCTGATGCCCTCCTCTCCCCGAATAAAGAACCAGACAGCTACAGACTTGTACTGAAAGGATGAATCAAGTCCTTCCATTTAGATTATTTCAGCATTAAGGGATATGGCTCGTTCGTGATGCAGATGATCCAACCGTGTGGTCAGGGTAGTGCTAAAACTGACAAATGATATGCCAGATTTGAGACTATAGGGGCTATTTAAATTAGAAGTTTATAGAACTCTGAAAAATCTCCAGAGGATTTATTCCTATGAATGAATTTTAAAACAAATTTAGAGATAATTTATTAGCCCGTATACAAGAGGGTGGTTTCATGGCGGCAGGTGGTTAGTGATAGTCTCCAGAATGGCCTGCCTAAGCAGGCTGTGGAAGCCAACTCCAGTTCTCCACAGGAGATTCTTCGTCCTCAACAAAGAACAATCAGGACTGTGCCTCCTTTTGTCAGAGGACATGACATGCGATCAAGTTGAATTCTACTTCTGCCTGACAAACATTTGACTCGAACACTACAAACTATTTTTAGATCTGTTTATTTTCTCCCACCATTAATTTATAATCATTTCACTGTCTTCACCGATCTGTCAGTGAAGGTTACAGGAGAAAAAGAGGCATTGTTCAAGGAGAGAGCAGGGAGACAGAGCCTGAAGACATCGATTTTGGTAATACATGTGAGAGCAAACTTTCTCCCCCTTGGAAGCATCTTCGAAGTTGCTCTTGGATGTCAAACCAGTACTGTGGAGTCCCACTCCAGCTATAAAGGGGTTAGCATAGATGCAGTGAATTATTTTTAAAATATGCTCTAACGGAATGATAAGACCAATGCATGCACATAAAGCCTAATGCATTATGTACAGTCTTCCTTAATAAATGCATTACTCATAAAATATACATCCACAAGTCCTCCTTTCTTATCAGTACAGCAATCAAGCTGAGAATAAGATTATCTAGAAACTCATCTCCCTTCTGTATAATCACATTATCCTCCTTTTAAGTCATGCTCAGATGAAAAGGAGGAATGGCTAGTTCAATATCTCATTGTATAAAGATTGCATATTTAGTCTCCTTACAATTCTTCCCTCATTTTTGTCTTTTCTGATCCTAGGATAGAAGAAAGTTCCCTAACCTACGAAGTAGTATTCAAGTATAATACACATCAATAATTTGTTTAGATTTACCCTGAAGTACTTGAGAACCCTCTGTGTTACAAAGACAATACTGTGATTACCAGCAAATGTATATAAAGCTAGTTCCTGATCTCTGACACATTTGACTCTCTCTCTCTGCTTTAATATTCATCTCCACTCATCAGACTCGCACCTCATAGCCACTGTACAACATGCTCAGCCTCCCAATCAAAGTTCTCTGGCACAGATTGCCCTAAGCATTTCTTAAGCTGGAAATCAAAACTTTGTCTTCAGAATGAAGATTAGAACTGGATAATGGTGTTGTAATTCTTTCTGGTCTATTCTTTTTTTATTTGCTAACGTGACCTCTTCTTCATTTCTGTGTATTTCTTACCCTTGTACTTTTTAAGCCCCACTTAATTATCAGGTAGCATGAGCCATGGTTCATTCTTATATTTAGCAGGCATATTCTATGGGTTTCTTGATGCTGGCTGCTCTCTCTCAGAGTGAAAATTATGGTGTATTATGGAAACAAGGGAAACAGCCGACCCCACCCCAAGCTCAGTATTTTGTGATTACTTGCTGCCTACCAGCTGGCTCTGCAGCTCTCTTCAGGACCTGGTAAGGCATCTTTGTATACTTTGCTAAAAAAATTTTTAAAATGTCATTTGAGAAGGCAAGTACCAATTTACATGAGACAAGACTTCATGGATCTCCTCACATTCCTTTTTCACTCTGACAAGTAAGACACCACAGGTCTCATTTTCCAATTCTTATTAAAAACTGTGATTCTGCTTGTTTTGAAGGCTCATTAGTGTCATTGTCTATGATATGCCACAGATCTGTATAAGAAAGACAGATTGCCTGATACCTTAGTACACCAACCATAATGAACCCCATGTGCATCCCCCACAGGGCTTGGAGTTCAGATTTTCATTTGCTTTGTGAAAAATGAGAATGAAGAACGTGGGTATGAAAAACATGGTTGGCTCCTTGTTTCCCAGTAACAGGACAGCTCCTCTGGTGTATATGTGATGTAAAGGGAGCGTATAAAGAGAAGCAGTTTGTTCTCATGCAATGCTGCAGCTAGACGGTTAATCCAAGACAGCAACCACTGCAGAGGGGTATTAGCCAATGCCAAGAGTAAATCTAGCAAACCCACAAACAGGGTGAAGCACTCCTGCCTTTCAGGACAGTATCCAAAGCATTTCTTTGAATTCTCTAGTCATCAGGTTCCCCTTCGTAACAAGCTATCTTTTTCCAGAGCAAATACTGCCGAAAATTATGAGTTAAATGAGTTCTTTTTCCAACAAATAGAAGTCGTAATAAATAAGCTATAAACAAAAAAAATTGTATTAACTAAGATTTGGAAAGAGAAAGTAAAATTGTTGTGGTAGATATAGATCTTTAAGTAAATGGTGTTTTTCCTTCTACGTAGAATGAATGTGTATTTATTTCTGTCTTTAGATTCTTTTTTTAAAGATTTATTTGTTGATTATGTTTTAGTACACTGTAGCTGTCTTCAGACACTACAGAAGAAGGTGTCAGATCTTGTTAGGGATGGTTGTGAGCGACCATGTGGTTGCTGAGACTTAAACTTAGGATCTTTGGAAGAGCAGTCAGTGCTCTTACCCACTGAGCCATCTCTCCAGCCTCTGTCTTTAGATTCTTTAATGGCAGAAGACTGGATGAGTTAGAAGACATGCTGATCTCACACCCCTACTCCCTCTAGTCTACCATCTACTCCATGAGTGATTTTTGACCAATTGGGCTACAATCTTTACCCAATACACGAAGTAGCCATTTAAAGGTATTTTTAAAAAGTCAGAATTTTCTAGAACTAATTGAGCATTAGAGACATTTATATAAAATGTTTTTTTTTAATTTTTTGATTCTTAGTTTTTACTTTAATTTTTTGAGAATTTCATACATAAGTACTATATTTATATCATTGTACCTCTCCTCCCCCCCAACCCAACTCCTCCAATGTCCCTCTCCCTCTCAAATTACTGGCCCATTCATTCATTCATGTATACATAACATATAATTTTTTCTAGGATGATTTAGTCTTATTCATAGGCATATGTGTTTAGGGCTGATCACTCAGGATAGATAACCCATCAGAGGTCTCATCCCTGAGGAAGACTAATTCTCCATCTCTCAGGAGTCACTAGTTGACTGTAGGGTGGGGCCTTGTGACTTCCCCAATGTTGTCCTTATGCAGCCATGTTGCTGAGAATCCATGGTGCATATTCCTTATTGTGTCTACAAGGCACTACCTCCAACGTTCTGGTCCTTTTGGCCCTTAGTCTTTCTGTCCCTTTACTTTGACGATCCTTGAGGAAGGCTGCAGGCTGCACAGTGGATGGATGAGTTGTAGTTAGGACTCCATGCTCTTCTGTTGTCTGAACTTTGACCAGTTGCGGATTTCTGTAAAAGTCTCCATCTGCTATCTGGTTCATGGCTGTCATATCTGGGTAGGACTGTTGGATGCCCCTTATTTGGAAGCTAGCCTGGCACCTTCTGATACGTTGAAATAATGTAATTATATTATAATCTCAAAAGTAAAAAAATATTTTTAAAGGGAGATAAGCTACTTTACCAAGGTCACTTACTATTTAACACCAATGTGTGCGCACACGTGTGTGTGTGTGTGTGTGTGTGTGTGTGTGTGTGTGTGTGTGTGTATGTATGTAGCTAACCTGAAGATTCTGGCTGCATAAATGATCACATTCTCTGCATTCAATCAACTTATTTTGTACAGTATATAACAAGGAGTATCCATGATTAGGTGAGATGTGAACATTAGAAAAAAAATAGGAAAAGTTACTGGGAAAGCCACCTCACTGTCCTTGCAATTTCTTGGTAAATATAAGATTATTCCAAAATTAAAGATTTTTAGAAAAAAAACATAAACATGTAGAAACAAGTTTGAAGAATGGCAATAATGCTTGGAGAGGGGGACTTTTGGACCAATCAAAATAATCTTGACTTGTCATAAAATTTTCAGAACATGGTAACTTCAAGGAAAAAGAAGAAAAAAGGAAGAAAAAGCAAGAGGATAAAATAGTTATTTCAATTCTTTAAGCCCATGGGAGCACAGGGCCATATCATTCTATAGGAGCACTGGGCCATATATCATGCCATAGGAGCATAAGGACATATTATCCTATAGGAGCACTGGCCCATATATCATGCCATAGGAGCATAAGGACACATTATCCTATAGGAGCACAGGGCCATATATCATCCTATAGGAGTGTAGGGCCAGATCATCTTAATCCTGCGGCTTGCATCTTTTTTGCATTTATAACATGAACAGTGAGGAAATGCTCACTTGTTTTCACCATCTCTAATATCAGCGACCAAGCTGAACTGACTAATGTCTAATTAATATGGTTAATATGTTATAGGGACAAGATTCAAACTCGATTTCATTAAACATTTGCCTTTGCAAAGAGAAAATGACTTGCTTCTCTTCTGTGAAATTCTGAAATGCTTGTTAATTGTTTGCTTGTTTGGGAAAATGGTTTCTTGCATTTGCTCCTAGGCAGAAGGCTGAGTGCAGGGTAGACTTCCTTGAAAACCCATTGAGTTTCAGCAATTACAGCCTTATCTCTTAGAAATAGACTAAGATGTAGGCAACTACAGATCTCTCCAGATTCTGCATATTTTATAATATTTCAACTCCTGGTCCTAGCAAAGTCCCACCAAAGCCCGCCTGGTGAAGTTGTGAGCTTCTAATTACAACTCTCTTGAAAGCTTGAAATCAGCCAAAGACAAAAAACTGGCCATGGCCACTCTACTATGAAAAGAATCCTTTCCCTTTACCACTCCATCCTCTCTGCTTCCCTGTCTCCTCTGCACTCTAGGAGTCAATTTATTGCAATGTCCTTCAGAGAGGCTATCTCCTTTACTATACCTAGAGTTACACACAATAGAGGTGAGGATCTCCAAGTCAACATGTCTGCTGACCAGAAAGTCCAAGTTGAGGTTTTATCCCAGCTAAAACACTTCACAGAATAAGCTAATATAGTGGGCAAGTATAAAGAGGAGAAGAGATGGTATTCTTGTAAACTTTAATACCTGTGCCATTATGTTGACACCTTAAAGTTTACTAAGCAAGACTAAATACCTGTGAATTGAAGCATCTTTTTGTACATCTGGCAAAGCCTCAGGAAATATTCACTGCTCATTAGCAATTTCAAATTTACAAATGAAACAAGAATTATATTTGAAAAGGATGCAGCATTTTCCCCAAGGTAACTCCAGCTGCATGGATATCTGTATTTCCTAACCATGCTAAATCGACAGTCCCATGGGGTGAAGCTCATTAAATGATTAAATATATCCACATTTCCACATCTGCATGAGAGCCTAGCTCAGGGGAGCCACTGTGCAAAGTAAATGAGATGATGTGAAGTTGCCAAAAGTCTTGAGGAGTCTCCATTGTGAGCCCTGATGGAGTCTACCTTAAGCAATGCAAACGTACCCACTCCAAGGCACTCTCTTGCTGCCCTGCGATCTCTCTCTTCTAAAACTGCTGCTAAGTTTGGATAATATGGTGAAATATCAACTATTTTGTTGTTTGGTTGCTTGTTTGTTTGTTTGGTTGGTTGGTTGGTTGGGTTTTTTGTTTTGTTTTTTAGCAATTATAGAAGAAAACTATCAAATTCAAATTTTTGATATAGAGTCAGGAAGCCCACAGCTTTGGTAAATCTGAAAGTAATGATAGAAATATGTAAAATATTATGGAGCAGATGAAATGAGACAGAGATGGTGATAATAGGTGATGAGAAGAATGAGTACAGGGCAGAGACATATGAGAAGTGAAAAAGGAAAAGAGAGCAGGGGAGGCCAGGGGTCGGGGAATCTGTGCAATCAGCAGGGTCAGGAACATAGCGAGAGGCAGGAGACTCACTCAAGCATGCTTTGCTCAAAAATGCCACGTTTATATCTGACACTCTGTATTCTAACTTAATTTTATTCAAATTAAAGAATAAAGTAGCATTATCTTAGAAAAGGACATGGTTATGAAAATTTTTTAAATAGTATAGGGACACACTGGTTTTTCCTTTCTCTCTACAACACTTAATAAAGATTATCCACCCTTGGGAGAATGGAGCTGAAGAAGTCTAGGTTGATAGGTACAGGTGGCTTGTGCCCAAAGCTCAGGCTTCAGAGTCCCTGTGAAGGCATGGCTTAAAGCCAAGGAGAACTGTAGGATCTATTGGCAGAAAGGCATGTGCTGTGTTGTCCTTCGGGGGCCATAGAGAATCGCTTAGGAGAGGGGATAAAGCAATTGCATAAACATGTGTGGAAGAAAGCCTGAGGCTTCCTCACAGAGTTCCAATGTGTTCCAACACAGTAGTGGGAGTTGCCATTCATTTCTCCTGTACTGTATGGGTTCGCAAAAGTAAGCCATTCCAAACAAAAGAGTCCCAGAATTGAGATGGGAGAGTTTATCTGCTGGCTAACATTACACACTTGATTCTGAGCTTATTCACATTCAGGGCTGCCCTCACCCAAAGCCTAACAGGTGGTTTGAGTATCGTGGCAGAGGCCAGAACTTGGCAGGTTCCCGTATCATCTAACAACACAGCCTGGGTCATTGTCCTAGGATACAGAATCATGACCAAAGGGAAGAACAAGGAAAGAAAACCATCTTAGTTCCCATTTTGTTTAAACTTGAGATGGAAAAGAAACAGCTCTGAATGTTTACTGAATTTACCTGTGTAAGAAAAAAGTAAGCACATTTTATTTTATTTTCAAAAAAGGCAAGTGTGGATTCAGAAAGAAATTTAGATCAATTACAATGAAACAAGTTATATTTTTCACAAATGAATTTATTCTGTAAATATTTATGTTTGCAATTCTGCAGTTGAGTTCAGTCGAGCTGTTTTGCTGAGACATTACATATAATTAAACAAAGTAAAATCAGAGAGATTTTACATCAGGTTTCTTGCATGTATGTGTCATTTTTAACCCAATGACACTGCCTTCAATGCTTTATCCAGTCCATAAATACTACTGAGAGAATTGGCCAGATTTTAAAAAGAAATAGGAACATCAAATCAGTGACAGAATGGTTTTCCATGGCCTTTAGTTAATTTGAATTTGACACCCTGTTTTTTATTTATCCCATTATCCACTATCTCACCTCCACAATTTATAAGTTCACCTGACCCCATTGACATTTCATATATTAGTACCTCTCCCTGGAGACATGAACCTGTAAAACAGGAACGAAACTAGCTAGAGCAAAGAAAATTCTGTTCTTCCTGTCTTGATCACACCTAGTTGCTGCTTTTCCATACCCCACTTGGATGAAAAAGGCATTCTTCCTTCCTGTACCTTGACTTCAGAATTTAAAAAAAAAATCATTTTAATCAATATATTATTAATTAATCAGCAGTGTCAGGAAGATAGAGAGAGGCAGGAAACTCACTTAAGCATGCTTTGCTCAAAAATGCCACGTTTATATTTGACACTCTATATTCTAATTTAATTTATTCAAATTAAAAAATAAAGTAGCATTATCTTAGAAAAGAACATGGTTATGAAAAAATTTTAAATAGACATAACACAAAAGAGTTTTACACATCCTTGGAGGCAGGACTCTGCCTCACTTGTCTTGCCCTCTGATTATTGAAATTGCATCCCTTGCAGCAGCTGCTACCCCTTCAGCCTGGCCCAGAATCAGCATGCATGGAGCCAATCTGAGCTGAACCCTCAAAGAAGAGCCAATGTTGGCTGGATCTTCAGTTATGTACACCCCAGAGCTGCTCACTCCCAGGCTATCCATGGATACGTGTGTGGCATTAGCTATTGTTTGGCACCCAAAGTTTCGATCACTATGGTAAGCACCAATAATTCACCATATATGAGATATGTGTTGCTTGAATATTAAACCTATAAAAGCTAGCAGAATGGTTGGAGCTGCTTTTCAGGTGAGATCAAGCAGAATTAGACTCTATTCACACAGGCTATTTAGTTCCCATGAAGCCTCAGTTATTTCTCATTCATTGGTGCCTTTTCTTTAAATAAATAAGTAAAAAAAAAAAAAAAACAAGATAAAAAGGAAAGGAGTATTTTCGCTCTCCCCCAGCAGCATGCACAGACCTAGAACCAACTCCAGGCAAAGAACTGAAACTCTCACAGTCTGCTTCCATTGTGCTCAGCATTTCCTCTGTCCCCCAGTCAAGATGACCCTTGAACTTATAAGTAGCAAACAGAGCACTTCCTGTTTTCTCAGTAACATCAAGCCTTTACCAGGAAAAAGAACAGACATAAGTGATGCTCATAAGAGATCCAGTAACTTCCTTCCTTAGCTCTCTTTCTCTGGTAGCATGGACAACAGCTTAAAAGCATGCTAGTCTCACAATGGTCTGAGTGGAATGTTCACCAGAGGTTTAGTTCTCAATGCAGCAATTACCAGAGCTGGTATTTAAGAGAAATTATTGGGAAATAAAGATTCTGATGTCAATGTTGATAGGTTCATAATATATTGAAAGCAGAAGGATATAAATAATTTAGGTCCTGGTCAAATAATGTAGAATCTTCGAAGGTGTGGCCAGAATGATATATCTCATCCCCGTCCCCTGTCAGTCTCTCTTCTATCTGTTTCTCAGACACCATGAGAAGAGCAGCTTTGTTCTAGCATGAAGTCCAGAAATGACTAGTGACCACGACCTGAATCTTCTGAAACTATGAGCTAAAATAAAGTCTTGTCCCCTTAAGTTATTTCCCTTAGATATCTCAGAGATAAGCATATTATCACCAGGTAGCCATTAGATTGGCAACACTGTGATTACCTAACAATAAACATGGCCATAATTGGATGAGTTTACATGGTCTGTGTGTGAGAAGTGTTTAGAGAGTGAGATGGTCATTCATTGATGAGGAAAGGATATTTGCCTCCTTTCTATAAATTGACATTTTTCAGAAATCTCAAAACATCAGCTATTACCAAACAAATACTTGCACATAAACAAAATCAACATGGCAAAGTACAACTCAAGAAAAAACATGGTGGAGGGAGTTCTATGGACTCAACAAGGATGGTTCTCTTAAATTCATTTAAGAAGACACACATATCTCTTAGGAATATGTTTCAAAAAATACCTTCGAGATAGAATTAGTAATTCTGCAAGCATTGACAGAAAATAAGACATAAAGGGTAAAATGAAAAGGTATATGTAGAATATTCAATCATGCCATAAGTTATGAAGAATAAAAGTCCAAATGTTTTAAGTAGATTAAAGAAAGAAAACAGAGGCCATGGATTTGAAAGAAAGCAACAGGAGCTGTGTAGGAGGTTTGGGGATAAAAAGAAGAGGGGAAATGATTTAATTATATTATAACTTCAAAAATAAAAGAAATAGCCAATAAAGGAAGGGAAAGATATACTTTATTTTACTCTTACTACACAGTCACACCAAAGGCAGTGGGGCTTTACAGAACTTTACAGCCACATTATGGTCCCTAGTGAAAAACAAATTACAGTTATAGCAGTGCTCAGTCCCTGAACATGTGACTCAGTCCTTTGCTTCACTGTTCATTAGCATTTAGGAGCGTAGTTGTCTCAAGTTCTACTTGAAATGTAACAGACAGGAATAGAAACTGTGGTTGAGATGCATTGTGTGAGAGAAGAATCTATTCTTCTCTAAATGCTATAAATGTTTTCATCAGTAAAGCATTTTTTTTTCAATTAAGAGCTTAAAATGAAGTGTTCCTAGTGGCAGGCACAGTGGTGGAAAGGAGAAGAGATGAGAAGACACGTTTGACAGAAGGAGAACCGAGTGTGGTGAGGCTCGTTGGAATAACCCGCTTTTCTCAGAAACAGCTCCTCATGTATCTTGAGGACATGAAAGGGCACCACTCCTGGTAATTAATATGCCACTGGTAATTACCGTAATGGCAACTCCTGGTTGTCAACTTGATTATATCTGGAATAAACTACAATGCAGAATTGGAGTGCTCACCAGACATAGTGACTATGAAAAGCTTAGACCCAGGCAAAGCAGTACATGCCTTTAATCCCAGGAGACTAAGGCAAAGAGATCTCTGAGTTCAGGGTCAGCATGGGACAAAACAAGTCCCAGATCTAGGCATGATGGTCCACACCTTTAATCTGGGCCACACCTTCTGCTGGAGGCCTACTTAAGGACATTAGAAGAAGGAAGGTTCACTCTTCTCCCGCTTGCACCTACTTGCCAACAAGTACTTACTTGGAATCTACTTCTACAGAAGAGCAGCTCAAACAGCTAGCCTCGTGGGACTGAGCAGCAACTAGATTCTTGGACTTTCCATTCACAGCTGCCCATTGTTGGAGAGTTGGACTACAGACTGTAAGTCGTCACAATAAATCCCCTCAGTATAGAGAGACATTCCCTAAGTTCTGTGACTCATATACTCGGGATGCACACGTCAGATGGAGAGAGATGTCCTTACATCAGAACCTTTGGATAAATACCAGGGTTTTTACTGTCTCCCTATAGCCATAGCCAACTTTTTTTGCCCCTGACTAAAGGAGTGACCAATGGGAAGGCATTCTATCCATACTATAGAAAAATAGAGTCAGCAGCTAGAAGACACCCTCTTAAATATTTCTAAGAAAACTAGAATTTATGAGGAAGGCAAAAAAACCAAACCAAAACAAAACTAAAACTAAAATAACATGGAAACCAACAGTGTATTTCTGCTTGTGAAAACTAGCAATGTGTGCATGCACAAAGCACTCCTTTCTTGGGGCTCAGTTAAGACCACTGGCTTCTCCTCCAGAGGACCTGAGTTCAGTTCTCAGAAACCACATGACAGCTTACAAACACCTGTAACCCCTGTCCCATAGAATCCAATGTTCTCTTCTGTCTTCTCTGGGCACCTGGCATGTGTATGATTCACAGGCATACCTGCAGGTAAAACACCCACACACATTAAAAAAATAAGTTTTAAAACACTGCATACTTTAAAAATGTCAAAGGCTGATATCAAAGAATGAATGTGGATACCTATGAAGGAGTTGTATTGGGAAGTCCAGAAAAGGACAGAGAAACTCTTGTA
>JADRCD010214316.1:0-34871 GCA_019843815.1 Montemys delectorum | reverse complement strand
GGTTGGTTGGTTGGTTTTGGTTTTTCGAGACAGGGTTTCTCTGTGTAGCCCTGGCTGTCCTGGAACTCACTCTGTAGACCAGACTGGCCTCGAACTCGGAAATCCGCCTGCCTCTGCCTCCCAAGTGCTGGGATTAAAGGCATGCACTACCACTGCCTGGCGGTTTTGTGTTTTTGATATGAGTCTTAGTATATACCTCAGGCTTTTTTTTCTCCCCAAGTGTTTTTTTTTTTTTCTATTTTGTTTTGTTTTGTTTTGTTTGGCAGTCTCATATAGCCTGGTCTTGCCTTAAACAATGTAGTTCTGTAGTTCAGGTGCCTTTTAAACTGTTTACCTCTGCCTCTCTAGTGCTAGATGGCAGATCTAAACTGTAACTTTAAAAAAAAAAAAAAGTGTATTTCTCTGATGGTCATCTGAACCACAGATGCAGAGATCACAGGAATGAAAGCTCCCTTTGTTGACCTGTCTGTGTTTGCCACTGAGCTAGCCTATAGATGGCCAGGTGATAGCTTTGAGCCTCAGACACTTCTGCCTAGTGTATGTTGGGTTTTCAACAAAGAATATTGGAAACATCTCTATTTCTATATACATATATATGTGTGTGTGATATTATTTATACATATTTACAATATATATGGTTATGCTATAATTAGATATAGCATATACTTTCATGTAATACATATAAATATAATCTATTTGTGTAAATATATATATATATATATATATATATAGGCACTTAAATGGAGCAGTATATTCCTCTATCAAGTTTCCAATACTTAAGCGTGCCCAGTATTTGTATACCTATCATTTAAATACTATTTGCTAAGTTCAGAATCATCTGATATGATTAAGTGTAGGCTCAAAGTCATCAGCTAGATGGCTTTTGTCACTCTGGGACTTGAATGGAAAACACTTTCTGTTCTTGGATAAATTTGAAGACTAAAGTGCAGGCTGTCTGTGAGCTGTCTGGCTGCCCCAGGGGTTGTCAAAGAAGCCGCAATCAGTGGTCCCCTCCCAGGACAGAGCTCTGGCCCCTCTGCCTGGCAGTTGTATTTGACTCCAGGGCTGTTTGTGGAAACTCAGGAGCCTCCTTTTGTTTCTGAAAGTGGATGCTGAGCTTTGATAGTTTCTCTGGTTGCAGGAGTGAACAGCCTTTGTCAGTCCCTTAGTGCCAACCCTCTGACTGCCTCTACCCTCACCCACCTGGACCTCTCAGGGAATGCCCTCCGCGGAGATGACCTCTCGGTAAGTTTTCCACTCGCCCAGCCCAGCCCCTGGAGCGACCATTTTCAGAAAGCCTGCCATCATTTCTCACCCTGCTGTCCCAGCCTGGCCCTCTAACATGTTCTACAATCGCATTAAAAGCTAGTGAAGTGTCGGGAGAACTCCAGAGGCTGCTTTAATTGAATTTGCCTGTCACCGTAATTAAGTTGTTTTCTCACTTAATGATGCTGAGGTTCGAATCCTTTTTGGAAATGCTATTTCATCATTAAGTAGTGCTGTTGGGATGCAGGTGCTGTTTGTTTTGAGAGAATGTGTCGGCCTGGAGCCCACTATGTAGTCAGCCAGGCTGGCCTCCAGCTCACAGAGACTGTCCTAATTCGTTCTCTCCAGTGCTGAGATTGAGGATACAAACCTCAATTTTTTTTTTTAATGTTTGTGTTTTCTTGTTTGTTTATTTATGTTGCTGTTAAAAGGGGCCATTAGGATAACCCCAGTCATAGACTATTCCATAAATAAGATAAAAGTAATCAGGAGCTACTCATTAGAGTTTGGTTGTAAAGGCAAAATAGGTAGGTAGGTAGGTAGGTAGGTAGGTAGATAGATAGATAGATAGATAGATAGATAGATAGATAGATAGATAGATAGATAAGTAGGTAAGTAGGTTCCGGGCTACTTATTCCAGGGCCTGGAGAGATGGCTCAACAATTAAGAGCACTTTCTGCTCTTCCAGAGGTCCTTAGTTCAATTCCCAGCAATCACATAGTGGCTCATAGCTATCTAAACTGGGATCTAATGCCCCCTTCTGATATCCAGGTGTATATGCAGATAGAACACTCATGTAAATAAATCTTAAAAAAAAAAAAATCCCCTCAATTCTAACATGATATTTTATGGCCATGAATAGTAATATAAATGTTTGATAGAACTTTGTATTGTGGGGGGTTAGTTATTAGTTCATTCTGTGGTAAATGGTCCCTTGTGGTCACCATGTAATTTATAGTTTAGTGCAGTCACAGTTTAGGAGAAATCTCCCTTTGCCAACAGGGCATGCAGATAGTGGGCATTTGGAAAGGGTCTTCATTTGTATACTTCTGTCTTATAGCATTTCAGTTGCTGTGACTAGACGCCATTTCCATAGCAACCCTTATAAAGGAAAACACTTAATTCACATTGGCTTACAGTTACTGAGGTTTAGTCCTTTATCATCATGGCATAAAGCGTGGTGTCGTGCAGGTAGACATGGTCCTGGAGAGGGAGCTGAGAGTTCTACGTCATGATCTACAGGTAGCAGGTGACTGTGTTTCCTATTGGGCAAGGCTTGAACACGTGAGATCTCAAAGCCTGCCTCTACAGTCTTGCACTTTCTCCAACAAGGCCACACCTCTCAATAGTGCCACTCTGCACGGGCCAAGCACTCAAACACTGAGTGTATGGAGGCCAAACCTATTCAAACCACCACAATAACCACTTCACAGAGGTGAGAGATGCTGGAGTTCATTCTCATTTATTTTGTTTTACTTTATCAATAAGGCTGGGTCAATGCAAGCTTTGTGTGTGTATGTGTGTTTATTTAAGTCCCTCCCTCATACACACATTTGAAATCAATGAACAAAGCTTGCTTCTTGCTGTCTCTTGACTTCCCATTTTTCATCTCTAGGGTCCATGTCACTGATAATCCTTAAACCCACTTCCTCCCAAAACAGAGCAAAGAGCTCCATGGGAAGAACCACAGCTTGCGTGGTAGCACAGTGGGGGGCTAGCGGGGAGGTTGAATAAGGTGGGATACAGTACATTCTTAGTACTCGGGAGCCTGAGACAGGAGGATAGCCATGAGCTCCAGGTCAGCCTGGGCTACAAAGTGAGATCCAGGCAAGCCTGGGTTACAGAAATAAAACCCAGTCTCACAACATAAAATAGGGGCTGGAGAGAGGGCTCGGGGGTTATTTGTGCCTACAATTCTAGCAGAGGATCTAGGTTTACACCCACACGGCAGCTCACAAGCACCTATTACACTAGTTCCAGAGGATCTGATGCCCTCTTCTGATCTCTCTGGGTTCCTGTGTGTGTGTGTGTGTGTGTGTGTGTGTGTGTATGGTGCACATACAAACACTCATCTGCATACTCATAAAATAAATAAGTAAATATTTTAAAATAAAATAAATGAAACAAGAGCAAAGGCAAATAAAAAAGACACCGAGATTCGATAAGACTCACCTCTAGTAGGAACATGAATAAAAATCTCTGCACTTCCTGGTCCAAGGGGTACAGCTTGTTCCAGTCAGCCTCTGGGTACAGTGGAGTGCAGTGGGGGCTGAGTGAACATGGACTCCCAGCCAGGGACACACCAAGACTCAAGAGACCTCAGCAGACCTGGCCTTGCGCTTTCTGGGAAATCCACATGCAAAGGGCATCCTCACTACTTCAGGGGAGAAGAGCTCCCCCTGCTGGTAGAAGGAAGCAAAAACCACACCAAAATAAAATGCCTTAAGGAAGGTAGGTCACAGATCCAGAACCTAAGGGACTCCGTGTAAATGAAGGCAGCATATTTCTGCTAAACCAGAAATTGGTCCTGGGCCCCTGGTTACTCCAAAGTATCTACAGGCTAATTTTATGTTCTTTCGAATTCTTTGCTGGTGAGGAATTTTTCTGAAGTACCATAGAGTCACACCTCAGCATTTCAGGAGTGTTGGCTGAGGAATGAGGCTCTGTCAGCATAGGCTTGTGTGTGTGTGTGTTTAAGTAACTGGTGGTACCCAGGGAAGCAGAGGAGAAGTGAAGGCTGTCATCTGGGGCAGGAAACTTGGACTGTGCCATTGGAGAGCTCTGGCTCCTGCTTATATTGGGGAAATTAAAAGACATCAGAGGGATTTATTTCATTCCATGCAGGGTTGATGAAGTTAGAAAGTTCTAGGCATTGTAGTGCCCCCCCCCCAAAAAATATACTTACGCAGTACTAGAATTTTGACTTCTTTTGGCTTTGTTTTCCTAATATTTTCCTCAGGACAGTCGTGTTAGATTTTTGTGTTAGATTTTTTAGAAGTCTCTAAAGATAAGGAAAACGTTAGTTATTATGTTTGGGAGAAGAGAACACAGCCTGAGACCATCTACAGCTCCAATTCAAATAGCGCTTTCCTCAACACTTTGGACAGTGACCTAGATTTTGATAGGGCGACTGCAATTCACAGGGCATTTTAGATTCAGGAGTTAAAGTTAATTACCAATGCTCAAATTACAGAATAAAAAACAAACTAGTCAAGAAACCAAAGTCATGTGTAAAGAGGGGTGCATGGCGTTGAGTTTCCTCTTGGTTGTATTTGTTTGCCTTTGTAATTTTACTTTAAGCACCCTTTGGTTTGGTTTTTTTTTTTTTTTTTTTTTTCAAAGATTTATTTATAAGTAAGTACACTGTAGCTGTTTTCAGACACACCAGAAGAGGGAGTTTAGATCTCATTACTGATGGTTGTGAGCCATCATGTGGTTGCTGGGATTTGAACTCGGGACCCTTGGAAGAGCAGTCAATGCTCTTAGCCGCTGACCCATCTCTCCAGCCCCTCTTTGGGTTTTTGCCCCTAGGGAAGGAGTTAGAGTAATAGAAATGTCTGCAAACCTTTCTGAGAAACAGCCGAGAAGGCCCGGGGCATGTGGGTGACTGTGTTTTGAAGAGCTGACTTGCCCGTGTCTCTCTGGAGCCTAACCTTCGCTTACTTTTTGTTCCTTTCCAGCACATGTACAATTTCTTGGCCCAGCCCAACACTATTGTTCATCTGGATCTATCGAATACAGAATGTTCCCTGGAGATGGTAATGCCTCTTTCTACCACCGCTCTGCCTCTCGGAATGCCTCTTTTGATGAGATAGAGGCCTGTCTCTTGGGTGCAGTATTCTCATGGACCTAGGATTATGCAAAAGCGCTAAGATCTCATTTCTTCCTCAGGTGTGTAGTGCTCTCCTCCGGGGGTGCCTTCAGTGTCTCGCCGTGCTCAATCTCTCCAGGTCTGTCTTCTCTCACAGGTATGCCTGTCCCCTGCTACCATCGTGGTCTTAGAGTCTCTTCTTCTGAGAAGGGTTGTAAGGATAATGAACCCAGAGTGACTGATGAAAGAAGAAGAAGTTGTTGTTGTTGTTTGAGACAGGGCCTCACGCTACAGCCTGGCTTCAAACTCAGCCAATCTTCCTGCCTCAGCCTTCCTAGAACTGGGATTACGGGTTTGTAGACCCGTACCTGCCTTGGAAAGTCAATGTTATACACGAAAGATAAATCTTAAATGAGTCTTAAATCATAGCTGTAGGTTTGGGGCCTTGAAAGTTTGAGGTTTTTGTTGCAACACAAGCTTTAATGGGCTTGTCTCTAACTAGCCTACTTCTCTGAGCTCTGTGATAGTGTGCGGTTTCACATATGTGGACAAGTACTCTGTCGACAGCTTCTTCTCAGCGAGGAGGTTAGAAGTTAATGTGACCACCTCAAGAACAAAGAATGGTCACCCTGGAGCTTATGTTTGTGATTTGTAGGAGGCGAGGGCTAAGTACAGCCACTTAGTTCTACCTTTAGAGCTAAGCTTGCTGACACAGTACATTAGAAGCAGCGAGCACTCATAAACATTGGCTGCTTTGCAGGGAGAGAGTGATGAGAGGCACTTGCTCCTCTCAGGTGCAGTGTTCATGGCCATCTTGTACGTTAGTCCAGTTCAACCCTCGTTGTATAAGATCATGAGCTCATGGCATCAATTGCATCGTATATGTTATACTCTTTAATGATCTGAGGTATTGCCTAACAGCAATGCCTTCTCCCTATTTCCTAGTCAGTCTTTTAAAAGCCTTATATATTCAAGGGAATAACTTGACTTATTTAGAAAATTCAGTTGGGTGGCATGCTTTATTCTATTCAGTGCCTTGAAAATATGCCAATGTGTTTCTAAATACTTTGGGTCCATTACTTCAAGAGTCTCCCATATGGAAGTACATATGCATGATCCCAGGTAGCAGAGGCTAGAGAGTTAGGAGTTCAAGGCGATCCTTAATTTACATAGTGAGTTTGAGAACAGCGTTGACTACACAGGACTCTGTCTCAAACAAGCAAGCAAAACAAAATAGAGAGAGGGAGAGATGAGCCTTTACATACCAAAAATATGTTTCAGGTTCCTCAATAGAGTGTAGTTAGAGAATGTCAAGTCTGGCAGAAAGTATTCATATAGACTGTCCTGTCTTGTTTAGAGGCAGGTCACGAAGCCTCAGTTTGACAGAGCTGTAATTGACTGAGGAACTGAATTACAGGATGACAGCTCATCTTATAAAGGTTTTTGTATAATCAGCTCTTTTGAGTTCAGCCACTGTGCATTCTGCCATGATTGGTCTTCAGTGGCCCTGTTCGTTGCATGTAGTGGAGCAGTGCCTTGTCGTCAGGGTGAAAGATTATGATTAAGCTTTTACTGCCCAACACCTAGCTTAGATAGACTCCTAGAAAGTCCTTGGTAACTGTTAAAATTAGTGAGTTTGTATTGAGGTATAGATTGTTATCCAGGTGACTCAGGTTTTGTTCACTAGTTTCATATTTGTGCCCATCAGGGAGGCTGGGTTGTCTACGTGTCCCAAGTGGGCTGGCCGTGTCACCTTCAGCCTGAGAGGAAGCATCCTATATCCAGAAGATGTAACAGAGGGCAGGAGGATCCTGGCGATGTGTGTCCTGGCTCAGAAAGCTGCTTTCTGAGAGTCACATCAGGTCCTTTCACATGCCATTGGTCACAGAGGATCATAGGACCAAGCCACCTGTCACGGGAGTGGTAAATGGTCACTGTCCCTTATAAAGGGACAGAGAATGTTAGGGAATGTTAAAACAACACACAAGTAGAGGATTAGGAGTAGAAGTATATCCAAACAACAATATAAGCCACATTTGTTTACCAAAATATACAGTATACATTATACACATCTGGAAATAGCTCTCTGAGATATCTAATGTCATGTCACCAGGACTCTGCTTATTCCTAGTCTGACTTTTTGTCTTCTTAGGTAAAAATTCTCATGGTTTACATTTTCCTTTGCAAGTAGTTGGAGAGTGTCATGTTTTAAGACATTGTTTTTAAAGCTTTCAAGTATCACTGTTTTTTTTTTAAAGACCTCTGCTCATGTAAAATTACATATTATGTGGCAGACCCCTGAGATGCCTGCTGCTTTCTGTGTGACTTGCAATCATCGAAGTGGCATCACGGGCATCAGCTAATTGCTCCACGTTGTTGAGTCATTCTGGATTCTTAGAGAGTGGAGCAAGCTAAATCTGCACATTGCACTGTGGGGGCTTGAGGCCTATTCCATTGCAAACTGTTAGAGTACAGGTTTGACTCAACAGTATGGTTTGATCCACATTGACTGACATAGCAAGAGAAGCACTGTCCAGCCACTTCATTTCCCACTTTGTCTTTATAATAATGTTGGACTTAAAATAATTAGGTTTATGGTGTGAATGCGGTAGGCGAACTGGTCAATACAGGCTTGATACCGTTCACCTTCTGCGCTGTCCCTCAGTTCCACTTCAGGTGACCAGCTCATTGAGATGACCTGTTGATCTGCTCATACTACCCACTGGTTGTGGTGGGGTTAATCTGTCATCCCTGTGATTGGAAGGCAGAGGCGGGAAGGTAACAAGTTTTGGGCCAGCCTTGCGTGCATAGTAAGACGTCAAAACAAAATGTTTCTATCATCCCAGCACTTGGGAGACAGAGACAGGAGGCTAAGGAATTTGGGGTTATCTTTGGCTATATAGTGAATTTAAAAGCAGCCTGGGTTGCATGAAACTGTCTCAAAAACAGAGTCTGGTGTGTGGTTCGGTGTTAGAATGCTTGCCTCTCGTGCATGGAGCCTTAGGATCAGTCTCTAGCACTGGAAACAGCAAACAGGCAAACAAGCTAATGAACCGTCACTGAGCACATTGCCAAAATGCGCCTTCAGTTGCACCACTGAGACCATCAAGTGGAAAAGCTCTTACCCTTAGTGAGTAACACTCAAGTCTGACCTCCTTATTTTTTAATGTTTCTTGAAGATCACTGGGCTAAGATTCAGTGAGATTTTTAGATACCAGGAATAGGAATAAATTGTCTTGTGGATGTGATGGTCTTAGGTTATCATTTAGATACTTGTTTCTTCTTTACTGTTCTTCTAGAGATCTGGCCGATTTTGTGTATCTCCCCTGTCTGCAGGGTGGATGAAATGTCACCACTCTTGATGCTTGTATCTTGTTTTTTGTTTTTTTTTTTTGTTTGTTTTTTGTTTTTGTTTTTCCAGGAAAGGAAAGGAAGTCCCTCCATCTTTCAAGCAGTTTTTCAGCAGTTCTCTGGCTTTGATCCAAATCAATCTTTCGGGCACAAAACTGTCTCCTGAGCCCTTGAAGTGAGTGATTCTTTTGTCATCTCCAGAGCTTTTAAAGTTACCTTTGTGATTGTGAATGTGCTGGAAAGGAGGGAGGCAGAACAGGCCTGTGGGAAAGGCTTCTGAGGCAGGAGAGTGACGTTCAGGTTAACAGTAAACAGTGCACAATGGATGTTGCTTTGCAGTATCTTCTAGTTTAGTCTTTCTTGTGGGCTTCTATAAATGATGTCACATAAAAGTTGTGTTCTGGGCATTTACTAGTTAGTGTACAAAAGTGAAGAAAGTTTGAGAGGTTTTCTCAGAGACTGTTGTCTTTTTAAACCAGACCATTCTTTTGTGTATGTTTTAACCAATGTTTAACTATTTCTACTACTAGTACTAGTAGTCATATTTACTATATCTTGTTTCTATACAAGGAAATCAATTTGTAACAAGGTAGTTACAGGTTAAGAATAGTTGATGTTTGGTTGCACACACACACACACACACACACACACACACACACACACACACTGATCAAGATTTGTCTTCCAGTAGCTTGTTAAAACACCTGTCAGGGTTAATATTCTATAGAGATTCTTTTAAACTTTGATCATATCGTTGATATACTCATTCAACTAATATTTATTTCGATCCTACGGTGAGCTCAGTCCTCCTTGCCCATAGAGGGGGCTGTCACACACAGGATGGTTTTGGTGGGAAGTTCACAGTGTTTCAGTTTTGTAAGTGTTGTTGACCTCTGCCCGTGTAGAATGGCTGCACATCGGCTACTTGAGAGCTCTCAGGGTGTGCACAGATCCTGAGAACTGCTGGACGGACCAACTCTCAAGGACCTGGCAGGAACCAATCCCTCTTTTGCCACATTCCCTGTGCCCTCACACTCTTTGGGGTATAGATCCTTTCCCTGGGTGGAGACCTTTTCTCTAGGAGCGTTGGGGACAGGTGTCACCCCAGGTAGGAACAGCCTGCAAAGAGATGTTTAGCGTGTGCGCTGTCTGCCTTGTGTCCTGCTCACTGTCTCTTTCCTTCCTGCTGCTCAGCTTTGAATTCAACATGAGATTGACTTTTTTTCCATTTATTTATTCTGTGTGGTGTGCATGTGTGTGTGCATGTGTGTGTGTGTGTGTGTGTGTGTGTGTGTGTATACGTGCCTGAGTAAATACACCCTGCAGAAATTGGTTCTGTCTATCACCTTGAGTTACGGGGTTGAATTCAGGTTATTGGACCTGGTAGCAGGTGCCTTTGCCCACTGAGCCTCTGTTCTGTAGAACTGAAGAACTGCTTGTGCACATGTGGCTCCAGGTGTTCTCAGTGGTGTTGAACTTTATAGGACTCCACTGCTTGTGGCAGTGAAATCAATCTACTTTCTTAAGAGTGTTGATATTAGGGCAATGAACCTACTCTTCTCAATTTATGGAAGAAAGATGACTTCTGCCCTGGTCCCACAGGTGTCTGGACTGCCAGGATACTGGACACAGCTATAAGACGTGTACCTTCTTATCTCCAGGGTGTTTATCTTCACCTGTATTCTCTGTTAGGTGACTTAATAAACTTGTCTAGCTCTCATTTCACCTTCTGGAATGCTGTAGAACCAGACTCCATCATTGTCTCTTCCTTAGGGAATGCCAGCCTCTCTGTGCTATGCTAATAACAAGCACAGTAAAGGCGAATGTTCATTAATACGCTTCTCAAGCAGATGCAGGTGGGGATTTATCTATGATGAACACAATTTGATTTCAGTGTGCAATTAGGTGGGCTGTGGGTTTATTTGCATAGGAACAGTAGTGTTCCCAAGGCTTGCATTTATGATAGAGTCACCTCCTGTCAGGCAGAAGAATGCAGAAGTGTCACGTGCCCACTGTTTTCAAAATGCAGTTGACATTTTCAAAAACTGAGAGAATGTGTGGTGACTGGCCTGTGTTTCAGAAAAGGTTGAGTTTCCAGGCTTTATTCGGTGTGCTTGCTTTGTGTGTGTGTGTATGTGTGTGTTTGTGTGTGTGTGTGTGTGTGTGTGTGTGTGTGTTTTTATGTGTGTATGTGTGTGTGTGTTTATGTGTGTGTTTGTGTGCATTTGTATGTGTGCTTGCTTTGTTTATGTGTGAGAAAGTGCCATTGTGTGCACATTATTGATCTTCACGTGAAATTGTGCCTAACATGTGTGTTTCCTCTCCTCAGAGCACTGCTCTTGGGCCTGGCCTGCAATCATAGCTTGAAGGGCGTCTCTCTGGATCTCAGTAACTGTGAGGTAAGACCACCCTGACAGCACTGGAATAGATAACAGCCTCAAAACTGTTTCTGCAATCTTCCTGGGCGAGTGTAATATTGTGATTCCATAGGGAGAAGTGAAGCAGAAAGAGACATTATGCAAGTTTCACATGTTCTGTGTTTTGCAATTTTATCTACAAGTCACCATGGAACACTTTTCCAATAACATTCGAGGATGCTTTTAATGACACTCCCCTCATTCTTAGCGCCTGTTGCCTGAGTGTTTTATGATGTCTTCCCTCGATGCAAAGCCATCAACTAGCTTCGCATCATGAATAGCAGTGAACCACATCGGTTTCAGGGGACCAATGTTTATAGCTGAACTTGGATTTGTAGGGTGTAAAACCGAATGGCTATCTTCTTAATAACTCTTTTTAATATCTTGGTTTAAGACAGGAGCATTACAATATCCCTTGAAATTACAGAGCACCCCTGAACAGTTCCAACAGAGGAGCCCTCAGAGAAGAATCGAGGGTAAATGCCTGTGTGTGTTAGAGGGCACCTAGACTTTCCTCATTTAGAAACTATCAGTTCGTGTGGGCATTAGGAGAACAAGGCCCAGCCATAGACACTTGACTGCTCTGAGCCTCGCTTTGACCAGTGTGCCATCTTCACCTCTTCTTCGCAGTAGGATGGAGTCTCTATTCCTGTTTGTGCCTTTAGGATTGCTGTGCTGTGGTCCCTGCTAAGCCTCTTCCTTCTCAAAGCTATTGTCCTTGAGGGTTAAAGTCAAAGCCAGACTTCCTTATAAATCCGTCAGACTGTGTCACCCAGGGCAGACTGGCTGATGCGTTAGTCATTCTGCTCATTGCTGTGACAAATGTCTGACGAAAGGAACTTAGAGAAGGAAGGTAGGTTTCATTTCAGCTCACTGTTTAAGGCTGCCGCTGAGAACCAGGCAGCTGTCACACCATAGCCATGACCAGGAAGCAGAGAGCAGTGAGCGCTGCTGCTATTTGTTTTCTCCTTGTAATTAAATCCAGGACCCCCCATTCACAGGATGCTACTGCCTACATCACGTGTGACTTTTTTCCCTCAGTAAAACTGATCTGGGAATGCCTGAGCGGACATGCCCCAAAGTGAGCCTTCTGAGTGATCCCAGATCTGGTCTGGGCTGATAGTGTAGATGAGCTATCCTCAGTGATGTCACTGAATCTCAATATATATGTGTGTGTGTGTGTGTGTCTGTGTGATGGAAGAAGGATTAGTATTCCCCTAGGAGGCTGTCACAAGATCTGAAGTTCTGTTTGGAAATGTACCCTAAGTCCTCCTCCTCTCTGGCTGTGTTCTTGTCAGTGTCTCTGCCTGCCACACTCCTTCCTTGATATGCAGCACTCACACGATTATAAATTTGCCTCTTGTTTGCTTTCCTAGGCAGCGTGTGGCTTCATAGAGGGCAATGTTATGTATACTTGGTCCCCCTTATTGCCTCACAAAATGGCAGGCACCAAGCGGGTGCTAGATACTGAGTAAGATTTGTAGACATATATGAAGAGTCGTATATGAAGTTGACAAATCTGGAATTGTTCTATATGAAGTATCAGTGATGGATTTTGTCATTAATATTTTTGTGTAAAAAAAATTTTTTTTGAGATCTCACTGTTTCGGAAAAGCTAAACTCCACAAAAACTAAAACCCTAGAATACTAATTTTGAGTAATGGAGCTGTAAATATGATCATTGGCCCTGTGCTTATAAAGCTAGGCATGAGGTAGAAACCAACTCCAGCAACATAAAACATTTCTCTATTAACATGTTGCTGGGGTCATATGGAGCTGCTAAGGGTCATTCCCTAAGGAACAGGAAGTTGGTGACACTGCTGTGACCAAACACAGGCCAGGCTACATTAGCTGTGACTCAACGGTGGATTTTTCAGCCTGATAAGACATTCTTTCACCACAGTCAGGCTGTGACAGGCATGAGTGATCTGCTGACCCCATATAGATATGAGGAAATGGTAAAATCTAAAGTACTTGAAGCAATTCCGCTCTCTGAGGGAGCTCTGTTAATACCAACACTGGCAATCATTAGAACATTCATTATGATTAGTTATTTTTGTCTCAGCTATATTGAGATAGGACCTTGATCAAAGACTACCAGGTGGACCTGGTTTAAAATTTGTTCTTCTTGTGCTTTGAAAATCTTTGGAAGGTAATATTAGGTCAGCCATACAAAATAATTTTGTAAGTTAAAAATGTCAGGCAGGCCAGGCATGGTGGTGTACCCCTGAAATCCAGGCATTAGGAGGATAGATACATTTGAGGGCAGGGGGATCACAGCGGTTTCTAAAGTCGACTTTCAAAGGCGGAACCTTTGAGTTTCTAGTTTTCTTTTCATGATGATGGGAATCCAGATCAAATGAGTGATTTTGACAGTGGAATTGACCATTGTTATGACAATTTTACCTTAGTTTGGGTCTCTCATTTATGGGTTATAGGAAGATTTACAATGCTAATGAAACAAGCCTTAGAGTATTGTACATAGCCCTATGTTCTTCCACAGTTTTATGGCTGGAGTTACAGGACCAGTGGCCACGTTTCCTGGCTATGTGTTAAAATGTTGCTCATTAAAATTGGTGAAGCACAAAATTATTTTCTAAGCAATTACAGTGTTTTGTTTCACACTTGCTTGGTATTGGGAGTTACAGGATAATCCATGTTGGGACACTCACTGTTTCCAGGGTTTAACTATCAGTTTCCTGTTCAGGGTGCTAGTGTATGCATCGCTCTCAGAAAGAAGAAACTTTCTTTAACGTAGAAACATTGCTTTGCTATTAACTTCACAGTCTGTCTATCTTAAGCACAGCTTTCTTCAATCTCAGAATGCTAGTCGGACGCATGGAGGAATTCCATACAACTTTTCCCCCATAATCAGATAAATACAATTTTAAAAACAATTTTGAAAGGTATGTTAAATTTTGTGAGACAGGGTCTCCTATAGACCTGCCTGTCCTCAAATTTGCTTCATAGCCAAGGATAACTTTGAACTGCTAATCCCAAGGATTGGGACTCTAAGCATGTGTTATCACACTTATGGTCCTATTAGATACATGTTTGAATGTTAGATTTGACTTTTCACTTAGAACTGAATCATGTACAGTGCTCTGCCACCCTGAGCAAGAGGACAGTCTCCTGAGGAAATACAATTAAATTCTTCAGTGATGCTGTAACACTGAACTGCTCTCGGATTTTCCGTTTTGTTTTGTTTTGTTTTGTTTTGTTTTGAGACAAGATCTTATACATCTCTGGAATCATAGGGATTCTCTATGTAGACCAAGTAGACTGTCCTCAAGTTGTAGCAATCCCTGTTCCCCAAACGTTGGAATTACAAGTGTATACAACCACACTGGCTCTGTTTTGCATATTTTTTAATTGTCTGTTGGATATTGTTGGAGTTAAGGTCTTGCTTTCTGTCCATCTTGGACTGGAAGCACAATCGGGCTTGAAGCTCCACAGCTTCCTGCAGTAAGTTCCTGAGTGCTGGGATTGTAAATGTACCACCACCCACCACCATACCCAGCTCAGTCTTGCCTTCTTTTAAATGATGCTAGTGTATGGGATGCAAATGAGCATGATTTAAAAACCAGTTTTATATTCACATATGCACACATGGCTCTAATTATGCAAATTCATTTAAAAGGATTTTCATTTACAGTAATGGGAATGCTTTTACTGTTTTGGAAAAGCTCTAGCTTTAAGGGAATTCTGGGCACCTAATAACCTGTAAGTGTAATTGATATTCTTGGTAACTAAAGATGTTATTTAAATTTTTGGATTGTGTTTGGAAGCCCCTTCTAGTTGGAAGCACTCCTTGGAACTGAAGTTCCGCTTTAGGCGGTGTGTTGTAGAGGCTTCAGTTCTGCCTTCGCTCTTGTTCTGCCTGCTGTTGATAATGCTCTTTTGTCTTTTTCCTTCTTGGGCTTCCCTTAGCTTGGCCACTGTGTAAGTACTTCTTCATACATCAACAATCTAGATGTCTTCAGCTATTTCATTATTTTTTTTAAGTGTTGAAAAACATACTAGCTTTGTGTGTCTATGCTACATCACTAAAAATAGTTACAAAAATGAACAGAATCAATCACTGCATGTCATTTGCATTTTCCATTTCTTTAAAAGGAGTACCTTACTACACTGTATGAGAGGAGTGTGGGGATTTTCTCATACAATTTATTTCTCCACAGGAGTCACTGTCAGCACATACACATCAGAAAGGCCAATGAGCTTGGGGTTATCTTCTTAAATTGTCTCCCTTTTCATGCTCTGAATATCATGTTGTGTTTCTTGAGGTGCTGGCTTGAGTTACTTCTCCTTCATCTTTGACATTGTGCTAGGCGGGCCTGCTTCAAGTGTTAACAAAGCCATGACCAGGGCAATGGCATCTCAATAGCTACTTATGGTGAAGAACCGGGGTGTGTTCCTTTTTCTGTTTACTTTTAAAATTGACAGTCTCAAAGCGACACATTATATAAAATGTATTTAGAATTAAGTGCTAGAAAGATCTACAAAGACAAAATAAATATACAAACCCTTCATTTTCAAAATTATGTGCAATACAGTAGGCCTGCAGTTGTTTTTAAGGTCTCTGAGGAATTTGTTTTGAATTTCTGACCTCACCTTAGACAGGAAACATGCTGTTTGTAGCCAGGTATGAGCCCACAGGTGGCTCTTAAAATAGCATCGTGCCAGGAGCCACTAGGTATGCCAGTGAGAGTGGCTGAGTGCCTTCTCCAGTTAGATAATACATCTCCTGAGCAGGAAGGACCACAAGGTGGGTACTTTGCATCCTGCAGGGAAGCCTTACGGGAGTCTAGTGGAGAGTTAAGAAGATGTGAGCCTCCTAATATTTGCTTTGACTTCCTAGGGAAAGACTCAGGGATGGGGAGCTTGTCTCCCATGGCTGCCTGCCTTGCTGTTCCCTAAGGACAGATGAAGTCAAATCTTGGACGCAGAAGCGAGCAATAGGTTGAAACACTCATGTTTTAGTGTCTGAGGGATTTGCTCAATTTCCAGAATTAAAATAAAAGCCTGTATACGTTGACACACTTTTGTTGTTGTTTGGTTTGTTTTTTTGCTGGTGGAGACTAACCTTGGGGCCCTGAGCAGGGCGGTTAGTGCCCAACATTGAGCTACATCCCAGCTCTCCACTGAGCAGTTCAACTCAACTTACCCAGTTCCACTTTCCTCCTTTCTTTTTTAAAGATGTTTGGGATTTAATGCTGGCTTGTGTGGTGTAGGAAACAGTGTCATTCCTTTACCATTGTAATAGCATCCTCCCTCCATTTATAGCGATTGGGAGTTGATGATTTTAAAACACTGTGTAAGGGATTTTTCAGGCTCCCCTGCAGCAGGAAGATGGCTTCATTTTGTGTTTGATCTGTTTCTCTAGCTGAGGTCAGGAGGAGCTCAAGTGTTAGAAGGCTGCATCGCTGAAATCCACAACATCACCAGCTTAGATATCTCCGACAACGGTACGTTGCAAAAGAAGCTCAAATGTTACTGGAAGAAGCAAGACAAGAGGAACTGGCCTGCTAGCCACAGCCCAATATACAAATTCTAAAACACCCCATAAAATATCCTTCCACCTGTGGTCAAGATTCAAGCCCAGCAGTTTTAGAGTCTTGGTTGTCATTAAATTATTTCAAAACGTTTGCTTAATTAGCATCATTCCTGCTGGTTTAGTAAGTGACTTGAGCCTGTTAACTTTGCATAGAAAACTTACATACAAGTGAGCAGTACGGCAGGAGTTGGGGAAACTGTTCACCAATATGACTTCTGGATGCTGCTGACTTTGCACAATTGCTGGTTGTAAGTCTATAGAAAATGAGCTCACCCCTGTGAACTAGGAGGACATGAAGGAGGACAGAGAGCTCTGCTGAGGATAAAGGCTAAGGGTCATGGGGCACTGAGCTCAATACAGGCAGCCATCCCACATCATATGATGTCACTGGTCACTTGTGTTCTAATTTTGTCTTGTACTCTTCTTTCCAGGTTTAGAGTCCGACCTATCTACCCTGATTGTGTGGCTCAGTAAAAACAGATCAATACAGCACCTGGCGTTAGGCAAAAACTTTAATAATATGAAACCCAAGTAAGAGTTTTGAATTTTTTATATGACAATGATGAAAATAACCAGCCTCCTGACAGCTTTTGATTTGATCCCACTGTCCACGTCTTTAAAATCTCTCTAGAAATCTGACGCCTGTGTTGGACAACTTAGTGCAGATGATCCAAGAGGAAGACTCTGTGAGTATCACATGACGCGCTCTGCTTGCCCTTTTGCGATTATTCTGTTGAGCTGATACTGAGGTGCTTTCAGACAATCCACAAGTAGATCTTATCAGTATTTTAAAAATGGAATATGCTTTAGTAGAGTTTTGAATACTTTAAATTCTATTCTTCAGTCTGTCAGAAAGATTAAAACTAAGAACCTTTGAAAACATTTATTATTTGCGTGTGTGTGTGTGTGTGTGTGTGTGTGTGTGTGTGCTCTCACCTCATAAGTACCATGGCACGTGTCTGGGCATCAGAGGACAACTCCTAGGGGTCAGTTCTCTTCTTTCCACCGTATGGTTGTAGGAGATTCTAGGCTATGAGCCTTGGCAGTGGGACTTTTACCACTGTGTCTTCTCTGGCTCAGACTAAGAGATTTTCAAAGATATAAATTGACTCTTAAACTCTTCTGCGTCCTATCCAGCTAAAACATGAATCTGCAGATTACTTAGCTGATTGTTTTGCTGTGTGTTAGACTGAGAAATATCATGTTTTCACCTTGGACTTTACCTAGTAATTATACATTTCAGGTAGCGGGGAGGTTTCCTCTCATCGTAAATAGCTGCTTGAATGCTTATCATTTTCTTATATTTCTGTGCCTTCTAGTTGCTTCTGAGCAAGACTTAGATCAGAGTGACAGCATTTAACGTCAAGTAGCATCCTATTGTGCGTGAGAAAAGGGAGCTATTTAACTGATAAAGTAGAGCGCTGTCATGAATCCACTCAACAGAGAGTGTTGTGTCTTGCGTCCCATTTTACTGATGCTCCTTAAGTCCTTTTCTTCTTAAGTCCTTAAGTCATATTCAGTCAGGAAACACACTTTCTAAAATTCAAATTCTTGTGGCCATTCCGAAGAGTCACACAGTGAGTGGTAGAGTAACTTCTTACATGAATCAGGCAAAGTATGTCACCTTCTGAAAAATAGCACTTGTGGTTTTTGAACTTCTGCTACGAAATGATAGACACTTCTATGGCAACAGTAAACTGCTCCCCTAAGGCAGCTATGGGCTTGTGGGGTTCCAGATTTCTGCCCTGCTAGCCCTTTCCTCGCCTGAGAGGTGGAAATTCTGTTTTCTTGACATTCTGACCGGAGTCTGTAATTTCTAACCTTGGCTAAACAATTTAATTCATTGTTTATTGGATTCTGCTGTATTGCTGGGTTCTCACCTACTAATAATCTCAGGATTTTTTTTTTCCTCTTAGATTACTCAAGGCAAAGATAGAATTAGCATGTAATACTAATTTTATACATTTAATTTGACTTTGCTCCACTCTGCGTTATTAACAGATTTCCTGATTTGGGAACCTAATGTTACAAAACCATACTTAGTATTTATCCCCAAATATATGTCTTAGTAAATAATTTAAGGAGTTTTCAAGTTCATAAAACGTGTATTATTTCAAGTTCTACTCATTGCTTAAGGGTCTTCAAACTGTTTTTGTAGTTTTAGTTTCTTGTTAAAGATAATTTTGATTTTTAAAATGTACCTGAAAACACACTTGCAGATGACAAATTTGCTATGTAAATGTGAATTCTGCCAAGTTACAAGTTTGATTAGTATGTTGCTAATAACTCTACAGTGAATAGCTTTTTATTTTTGTGTCACTGAAAATGATGTGGGTTTTTCAAAAGGCAATTACCATCAATTTTTCTTTTACTTAGGAATCTATAATATGCAGACCAATTTAAAGTGATTAGGAGTTGAGCCTCATGCATTCAAATATTTATTCCACAGAAAACCAATTACTTTGGGCCTATTTTCAGTTTTACTTCTGTAAGAGTTGGACATTCAAAATGTTATCTCTGCCTTTGACACTTTGCCCTCTGTGGAACACATTCCCTGGCAAACCATGGAATATCTTAGTCTCTCAGAACTGCACACAATGCTCAGTGGGAAAACCCAGGTTCTCAAGAGCTTCTGTATCATCTTCAACTGTAGATGAAGGTGACTACATTCCAGACTCATGAGATGGTGACAGTGGGCAGCCAACAGGACAGAGACTCTGTTCTGAAGGATTACATAGAAAGCCCTGTTGTATTCCACAGAACAGGATGGGTTTCCCCCCCAGGGTGGCCAGCAACCTGGAGGCTGAGTCTAGATTAAACATTAAGCTTTCAGGTGGTAAGGCTATATAGAAATGCAATGAATCAGGAAGAACTGACCTTATAAATACATATGCAGTTCAAGGCACCCGCCCCATCCCATGCCCCATTCCCATTATTCCTAAGTGTTAGTTTGTGTATTAGAATTGGAGTGTAGTGATGGAAGAGTAGCTTAGAGATCTGGCGGTTTCCCAGTATGGCAAAGAAGCCATGGTAGATCATTTTGGTAGTAGCGGAAGACAGAGTGTAGAAATGGTGAGACATGACTACTGCTTTTCATGAGGTTGGTGTTGCATGTTTTGTTTTGTCTTGGTTTTTATAACATTATATTGCCTGACTCTGAGTATTTTTTATTGTTTTCCACTTATCTGAATGTAGAATAGTGAGAACACTGTACACTTAGCTTTCTGGCTGAGATATTATCGCCTTAGCCACCAGCAGTCTCATTTACTTGCTTGAGTTTGCCTCTGACTGGTGTGCTGTTGCCTTCTGATTATCCTGGGCATGGCTCATGGTTGTCAAGATGGTGGTATAGTCGCTCTGTCTAATTGAGTCACATGATAGTTCTCTGTTGATATTTGAGGATTTTATTTTTTATCTTCCTCCTCTTTCTTCTTTTTGAAACGGCCTCATACAATATAGTCTGGCCACAATTTTTCCCCCTGCCTCTACCTCCCAGGTGCTGAGATTTGGGGTATGAGCCGCCATGCCTGACATCTAAATTTTAACTCCATCCCCTTCACCCTGTCTTTGTACATCATTGATAGAGACCTCTTTCTTTCATACACATTGGTGCATGTTCAGTACGACCTGGTGGAACAGGCACAGGTAGATCTTACATTGTATTTGCCTGTTGTCATGGAAATCACTCAGCTTCTAGTCATTTACCTGCCTGGGGTGCCAGAGCTGCTTGAGGGAACGAGGCCAGAGTAAAATACTTCACATGACAGAAGATGTCTGAACTGGGACCTTTCATGCCTTGTTGGTGCATGTCTTGGGATTCACCCCTGCACTGACTCTTGCAAACGCAGATGCCCACAGGACTAGGGAGACAGTAGAGCAGTTCGAAGGAGCTGGGCACAGGAAGAAGCCCTATTGAGTGTTTGGTCATGTATCCTGAAGGCCAGACCAAACCTATATCCAGCCTGAGTGGCTTTCAGTCTCTATAGAGTCACAAATGATGTGTGGTCATACAGATTTGACTTTTTGTTTCTTCAATCACAGGAATATAAGATACAGTTAAAGGATGATGACCAAAACTGTTCTAAAATAGCTGTTGAAAGCACACGCTCTGAAACTAGATCATTCAAGCTGACTCTGATTCAGCTCTGTCCTAATGCTATGACTTTGTTTTGTTTTGCTGTATTGCTTTTTGGTTAGATAGGATATCGTGTACTCCGTGCTAGTTTTGAATATTTTATGAGGCTAGCCTTGAACTTATCTTTCTGCCTCTACTTCCCAAGAGCTGGGATTATAAACTTGTACATAGACAGACAGGCAGATAGATACTCACACACACACACACACACACACACACACACACACATACACTTGCCCCATGCCTGTCATCTTCTAACTATGAGTTTGTTTGAATTGTTTAACCCTTCTGTTTCTTGTCTGGTGACTGAGGGTGACAATCATGCTCATGTAATGGGTAGCTAAGAGGGTTAAGTAAATCACACATGGAAAGAGGAAGCAGAAGTTGGGTATAGTAAAATGCATAGGAAGTATTAACTGGCTGAACATTATTCATCTTGGATATGTTTTATTTTGTATTCGGCCCCCGTGTTTTAGAATTACTTTTCACTTATAGAAAAAAATGAATTGGGTAGAAAGGAATACTGCCTCAGATGGGTCAATTCTGTGACCCATGGCTTGCCACAGAAGCAGCAGATATTCAGCAATGAAGCACCAGTTCACTCTGGAAGTCTACTGTATGTCAGAACCTTCAGGTTCCAACCTCACCCCTGCCCATGGCTTTAGACAGCAATTCCCAAAACAGAGAATTCAATGAGTCCCATCCTCAGTTCTCTATGGCGAGTTGAAGAGTGGTCATTGCTTTGACGAAGCCATTCAGTGCCGTATGATGTCTGTCCCCCACCCCACCCCCACCCCCCACAGCCTCTGCAGTCCTTGTCCCTGGCTGACTCAAAACTCAAGGCTGAGGTCACCATCATCATCAATGCACTGGGCAGCAACACCTCCCTGACCAAAGTGGACATCAGTGGGAATGGCATGGGGGACATGGGAGCAAAGATGCTGGCCAAGGCTCTACAGATCAACACCAAACTCAGGTAGGCACCACTGTCCTGACCCTGAGGGCTAGGTGCTCCTTCTGGGTAAGTCTGGGCCTCCCAGGATACCTACCTACTGGGAAGAAATTTTTACCAGAGTACTTGGTTGGGACTCCTGAAACACATAGTATTTCTTCTGATGTTTGTCTTCCCAAGTCCTCTGTGATATAAAAAAAAAAAAAAAAAAAAAAAAAAAACCCAGACAGATTGTTATGGTTTCTTTTTCTATGCAGTCTTGACACCTTACCAGGGAGATAATGTCAGTGAGAAACAGGGAAATCTTTGCAGGCCATGCTGAGGGAGCAGACCCAGACACCTGTGTCTTTTAGTGACAGGCCATGTTTAAAGAGATGCATCCTCAGGTGATATACCTATGCAAGTGTCACAGGTGCTTGCACATAGTGGTCCATGTTCTTATTTGCTGCATGACCATATGTAGTTGTAGGTCAGAGGCCTTTCCTCCACTCCATACCTCTGTAATAAAGACTTAAAACACAAGGGCACAAGAAGTCTGCTTTTCAAAGTTTGGTTCCCCGGGGGAACCATTTCTGTTTCTTAGTCATACCCTGGACTTTTTGCACACATAATTCTTCTTCAGGACCACCAGGGCTTTGCCCCATCATTGTCTGTTCCTCAGAATGATCAGGGTTTGCCACTGGCCTGCCAGTGTGTTGATTGAAGAGCAAATGCCTGTTGCTCTCCTAGAGCTCTTTCTGGATGCTTCCTTTTCTTTAGCATGACACAGAATCAGAACCGTCTAGCTAAGCTGAAGCCACAGGCCAAGAACAGTAGCAAGGGGAATGAAAATCAATGTGGCTAATGGAGGTCATCAGGATTAGCATGAGAGGGCAATAAATGTCAGGCTGAAGACCTCCAGACAAATGAAATGTAGTGTGTGTCCAGGGGAATCGTAAAACCTCACAAGTGCACATGTTCAGAAGGTAAGGTTGTAGTTTTCCTAAAGTACGTTAAGTAAGCTGCCTCCTAGCTCATAGTAGCCTGGTCTTTGGCAGCAGAGTAAGGGAAGTTCTCAAGATTACACCAGGACAGCGAAATGGAGAACATGGGATAGAGCAAAAGTTCTCTTTAGGTTTTGAGGATACAGAAGGTCTCTGGACTTGGAGATGTTTATGTTGGACACAGGGCTGCACAGTGTCTTTGGTGAGGTGCTTTAGTTTCTATGTGAAGATGAGGATGCTGTCGGAAGAACAGAGGGACCAAGCCCTCTAGCTGCTGGCTAGTCTCCAGTCTTAAGTATTACAAAAAGTTAATATATTTGCTGTGCTTTTAAGTATAGTTTTTCAAAAATGGTTGTGTGATAGCTGTGTTGTTAAGCTATGATGTAGAGGCTGGGCGTATAGCTCAGTGGTATAGTGCTTGCTTAACATGCATGGCATCATGGGTTCAACTTACCTAACTGAAAGAAAGGAAGGAAAGAAGAAGGAAGGAAGAAAGAAAGAGAGGAAGATCGAAAGGAAGGAAGGAAGGAAGGAAGGAAGGAAGGAAGGAAGGAAGGAAGGGAGACAGACAGACAGTATTGGGTGAAATGGCCATTTTTTTAATGAAACAAATAAATGATATTCCTTGCTTACATAATGCCATTAAAGTGTTATAATCATGTCCAACCTATGTCCTGCCAATTGCATACCAGTACATGCAGCCAAAGGTAGCTATGAATTCAGTCGAACACATATTCTTACATTTACTTAAGACATTATGATATTTCTACAAAATTAAGTAACTACATTACATGGCATGAGTGTTGTGTCAGGTTGTCAAAGGGCTGGATGTGTCTAGAAACAGTGTTGATTCAAAGAGTTTTGTCTCCAGGGAGGGGAATCATCCCGGTCACACCTCAGAATCTGACAGTTGACGTGCTTTCATCTCCAAACAGGACAGTCATCTGGGACAAAAACAACATTACCGCACAAGGCTTTCAAGACATAGCTGTTGCTATGGAAAAGTAAGTTTTAATTAGGATTCTTCTCTGGGATAACACTAAAGAGCCAATGACATTGGTGCCACCTGTAGGATGGTAGGAGAAGCTGTGGGTAGAGATCAGATCTTTGTAGACCAGCCACGGAGTGGGGCAGGACAGTGGCTTTGTCCCTATGTGGGTTTTCTAATGCACAGAACAAGCGCCAAAGTACTGATCTGCCAAAGCAGGTGGTCAATCAGGGCCACTGTTCCTACTGCCTCTGTGGTTCACAGTCTCTGCACTGGGTTAACTCTTCTGTTTACCTGGACAACATGAGAGTGGAGATGTGAGCGGCTGGTGGGGGCAAATTGTTGTCTGTAGTCCAGAAAATAAAAGTGAAATTGATAAGTGGTCAGTCCCAGGCATTTTTTTTTTTTATATTTCTATGACTTATTTTAATTGTAACTGGTAGCTACAGTTGTTATTGGCTGCCAAATGTACTTTACTGGTCAATGAAATGAAAAAGTAACAACTCTAGGCATGGAAGAAAATAATACTAGAATCTCGTCTTTTCTGTTTTGGCCAGTGGTAAACTAAGAAATCAATCATTGTATCTCCAAAGAAGAGGGGTATTTGTGTAGTGCTCACCTACAAGAGCAAAACCTCACATGGAGAATCCATGTGCCCTTGTAAACCTTGTAAAAAGCAGTTCATAGAGGTTGAGGTGAGGCAAACGGGGGAAATTCAGGGGCTTGGTGGACAGGAAGGTTTTTGGTCTTAGTTTCCTGAGGCAGAACTTGATGTCATTGTATTGATGCAGGTGCTATTACCAGGCAAGTGTCTGCGAGAGCCTCTTGCCTTAATTGCTGAAGCCTTAAAAAGTGTTAAAGATGACATTTATCACTGGAACTTCTAGAGTCAGAAGGACTGTGTCACTAGTTATCTGACTTGCAGGCAGGAACCCTCACCTTCCCTCATTAATCCCTGGTTCTGTGATGCATCGAAGTAAAAAGAGTGTGGCCCCTGGCTACCCTAAGATTTCTGAAGTGCTCTAAGCACATTCTGAGCATTGGACAGGAGATGGTCTAAAACAACGGGAGATGGGGCTGCCGTGGAGAAACCCTTTCCCCAGGAAAGGGAGGATGCTCTCACCATCTTGTATCATTTCCGGATCCCCAAACCTCTGTTGTAAAGGCCTGCTAGGAGGAGCTTCAGCTCCATGTGCTGTCTCCAGCCCTATCAGTCTCCTCAGACGATTGTATATCAGCCCTATCTGCAAGACGATTGTATATCTCACTTCTCCATTTATTCTTATTTTTCAAGTGAGAGGATCAGAGTTGATGTTCTTCAAGTGTTTTCATTTGTGTTGTTTTGTTTTGTTGAGACAATTTTGCTATGTAACCCCGGGCTGGCCTTGAACTCACAGAGATCCACTTGCCTCTGTCTCCTAAGTGCTGGGGTTAAAGGTGTGTGCCACCATGACCAGCTCCAAATACCTTCTGGTCCAAAGCCACATGCTTCTACTTGAACCAGGAAATCTGGGTGCAAAATCAGAAGGATTCAGTTCCAAGGGGTCCCCCTACCCCCACTTTAAGACCTTGTCTTGGTTTGTAGACCATGATGACCTCAAACTTGCAACAGTCCTCTTGCCTTAGAGTCCTGGAATTCCAGGCAAGTACCATGGGCTGGCTTCCTTCTCTCTCTATCGTGACCCAGGCCATCACAGTGGGTGGGTGAGGTACACACACATCACAGTCCACCGAGAGCTGTCTGCGACTACAGACCACCTGTGTCCTTAGAGTAGGAGCAGTGATCATCACTGTGTTCCGATCACTACAGCCATCCCTAAGCTTAGGGAGACTGCCAGTCCAGGCTGGCGTTTAAGAGTAGTCATGAACACACCCACTCAGTACTCAGCATCTCCAGGTAGATAGCGATATCTCTGGGTCAGTCAGTTATATATACTGTGCTCTGAGATGCCAGCACTTCCACATCACTGGTGTGTAAGTAACACCACGCTGGTCTGTAATGTCATAAAGATTGGATGCAGGAAAGAATATAAAAAAGATTTATTGTCTTTTAGTTCCCCTCGGCTGGTTCCTTCTTTAAACAAACACCATTGTAAAGCACACTAACATAGTAATTAAAGTCGAAGGGGATGGCAGCCTTCCTTTGTTTAATTCTGTATGGAAGTACTCTGGCGAGTGAACTGGATGCCTGTTTTCTCTAGGAGGAAGCAGCAATCTAAATCTTGCTGCTAACAAAATGATTCCTTTTTTCTTTTTCATGGTTATTGGCTTATTGTAGGGGGGGTTAGTTGCTAAGGTACTATTCCAGTGACAGCCACCTAAATATCCGTGAGACTCACAGCTCTTCACTGTTTGGAGAGCTAAGGCATGACTCTAGTGTCACTCCATGGTATGTGATGGATGCCCAGGTCACCACCAATTGGCAAAAGGTCATTCTTTGGCTGATTTTGCGGGCAAGCTGTACAGGCTCCGAGGGATTGGGGTACCTAGGCTGGTACACTGCCCTTTTCCCGAGGCTTATTCTAGAGATGTTCGCCTGCTATGGATCTATTTACCCAAAGGGTGCCAGAATGGCACAGGTTATTTGGTGGATAGTAACAGTCTGGCATCTTTTTGCTCTCTGTGTTTCCCCTTGCATCCATTTTGGTCTGACTATCATGTGTGGGTTGCCAGCTACCTTCAGCTCAGCGGATAGCTGAAACCATAAAGCCAGTTGTGGACTTTCTTTCTACATTTTTTTTTCTCCATTCATCTTTCTTGTCCTAAGGTGAAGATTTTGTCCTACATGTTAATTCAGAATGGAAAGCAAAACTGCACACATAAACTTTGTGTCTGTTTTGTAGGACAGTGCAAGTTCATGGTGTCATCCCGCCTCAATGCCTATGGATATCAAAAGCCACTCTGCAATCCAGGGTCTTTGATGGCTGGGTGACTTAGAGTAGTGCTTTGTTTTGTTTTCTGAAGCCTGGACTTATTTTGTAGCCTTGACTGGCCTTATACTTTGTGTGTAGCCCAGGCTAGCTGCAAACTCGAATGAAGCAATCCTCTGGTTGTAAACTAAAAGCAATCCTCCTGCCTCAATTTCCCCAGTACTAGGATTACAAGTGTATATCAGTCTATCAAGGATAAAAAAGATACTCGTTTGTTCGTTTGTGACAGCATCTCTCTAAGTGGCCCTGGTGTAGACTTAGGTTGACCTTAAACTCACAGACATCTGCCTGCCTCTGTCTCCTGAATGCTGGGGCATGTACCACCATATCTAGCTTTTTAAAGATATTTCTGGAACTATCTTTTTAGATTTAAAAATGTGTTCAATTAAGGTAACAGAAAGTCATTTTAAAATATATGGTTTTTGCTTATTTCTCCAGGAACTACACCCTGAGATTTATGCCAATTCCGATGTATGATGCTTCTCAAGCTCTTAAAACAAACCCTGAGAAAACAGAAGAGGCTCTGCAGAAGGTATGGAGACCTGCAATCTTTGAGTATATCAAGTTCACATTTATATTGTGCCATGACTGTTTCATAAAGCTTTTTAAAACCATGTATTCCTAAGGCCATAACTTGTGTAATTCCTGACTGGGCTTGGAAAAAACAATAATGAAGACTGAAAGCTCTCATGAACATTTAGTAGAATAGAGTAGCATTTTTATAGTATCAGCATGCCCAAGTATATAGGCCTCTCCTTCTTTGGAGAATGTGGGGAGGGGAGGCATCTGTTGTGGCTTTTTTTTTTTTCTTTTGAGACAAGATTTCCTATAGCCTCAAACTTACTTATGTATCAGAAGATGACCTGAGCTTCTGATTCTTCTCCCTCCATTTCTCAAGGGGTAGGATTGCAAGCATCCTTTGCTTTTTATGGCTCAGTTTAGATGAGCTCATATGTTCCATTGTTACTCTGATGCTTTTTCTAGGAATTTTTAAAAATTCTTTATCCCCCTTTGTTCTCTCTCTTTGATGGTAGCGTCCTCTTTCAGATCCAAACCTGACTTCTTCTTTCTCACGTCTGCCTTAGTTAAGGCTCACCCGGTTTCCAGATCCTGTACTCTAAAGCTCTTTGCTCATTCTCTTGCTCCTTTGTTCATATGATGCCTTCCTTTAAGACTTCATCTACCACCATGGACTTGCCACTTTTGGTAGCTCCTATCTCTTTTCCATGTTAGAAAAACTAGCCACCATCCTTTATGGTGAACCTGAATAGGGCAAACCTTCACGCCATCCTTCACTAGCAGCTTTTCAGATAAATAAAGCTTGGACTCCCTAACACAGAATGAGATCTATCTAGGATTTGCCTTCTGCCCACCTCATGCTCCATCTATTACCAGGTCTAACTTTTCGTTCTATTTCAAGAGACTGCAGTATTGAACCCAAGGCAAGACTAAGTCTGTTTGTACTAACTTTTCTGATCATTGAAGTTTGAGAACCATTGCTTTTCTATGGGCAGGACTCAACTCTTTCTACACTACTGTGCTTGGCTATTGAGTTTGAAATCTAATGTTTAGAGCACCCTCAGTGATTCCTTGGGGGCAGTTTCACTCCACTGGTAGATGGAGTTAAGGTACTCACCTCTTCATTTTCTCTCCTAACAGAGTCTTTTAGTTAACTTTCTGTTGCTGTGACAAAACACCATAGCCAAAGCCAATTTGAAGGAAAACGGATTTAGTTTGGCTCTTGGTTCCAGAGGGACCAAGTCCATTACAGAGAGGAAGACATGTCAGCAGGGAAGCGAAGCACGGAGGGAGGAGCAGGACGCTGATCACATTTCTAGCCATACACCAGAAGCAGACAGGCAGAACAGGAAGTAAGGTGGGGCTAGAAACTCTCAACCCCTGCCCATCCCTGGAGATGCACTTCCTCCAGCATCGCTGCACCTTTGCCAGATTCCATTCCCTCCCTCAGCTGCCCCCCCAACTGAGGACCGAGTACTCAGAAACATGAGCCTGCAGGGGGCATTTCTCCTTCATACACCACACAGACTCTGAGCTTCTTAAAGGAGAAGGCCGGGTGACTTTCACATTGTTTCATTCTCCTCAGTTACTGTATTTTCCAAAATGTGTGCTTAGACACTTCTTAACCATTTTAAATACAAGTGAGTATTAGGAAGTGGCAGGGAAAGATCTAGAATAGCAAAAGAAATTATCCCCAATTTTTATTTGAGATATATGGCCTTAAAACCAATTCTTTCGCCAGGCAGTGGTGTCGCACGCCTTTAATCCCAGCACTTGGGAGGCAGAGACAGGCGGATTTCTGAGTTCAAGGCCAGCCTGATCTACAGAGTGAGTTCCAGGACAGCCAGGGCTACACAGAGAAACCCTGTCTCAAAAAACAAACAAACAAACAAACAAACAAACAAGTTCTTTCTTAAATATAGTAGCTTACTTCTGTAATACCAGGAGGATCTCCATGAGTCCAAGGTCAGTCTGAGCTACAGCGTGAGACCCTAACTCAAGCACAACTCTGCTTAGCTTTGTAGTCTTCAGCAATTTCTTAATTTTTCCGATTTTTAGTTTTCACACACGTACACACACTCATTTGTATATGTGTAAGTATATACATGCATGTGTGCACACGTGTTGTGTATCAATGTATATAAATAGGAAAAATTGAGTTATATCCTAATTATGCTTAGTGGATACTTAACAAATAGGTTAACTACATGAGTGCAAGTTATACTATTGAAATGTTTAACCTAAATTAACGTGGTCCAGTCTCTAAAACAGTACAGGAGATGGGTTACTTCATCCGAGCTGTGTAGATGAGGAAATAGAAGGGAAGGGCATTAAGAAATTGGCTAGGATTACAGACACCCACTACCAAACCCAGCTGAGAATTAAAGACGAAAGCCGAGGCGTGCAAGTTGTTCAGATGTGCTGAGAGAAAGGAAAAGCATCAAAGAGGGAATTAAGGCGAAATAAAGTCCACAGAAATCCTAGCAGCAGTGTGCTGGATGTCAGTCATAATGTGTAGAGACATGAGGCGGCTGGGCATCACAGCTGTGGTGACCTTAGATGACTAACTGTCATACTGTGAGATGTGAGATGCCACAGAGTGTGGAGATGCAATGTAATGGGACACTTTAGTGCACGGTGACATGAGGTACAGCATTGTGAGGAAGGATGGAGGGGCTGGCAGTCCTCGTGACAAGGGATTGCACTTTTAATGAGATGTATATAATGCTACTTGGAAGTAGATCTGAATGTGCAATAAACTTGTGTTGCAGACATAAAAACAAATACTGAAAAAAAAATTTAACGAATACCTGAAATGCTTGACAGGAAATTTTCCAGTTCGAGATTTTTTTTTTTTGGGGGGGGGGGGGGGGGTGTAGGGAAGGAGATGGAACTTGGGGATGTTTGCTTGTGTGTAATGAAATAGTGCGGGGTTAAGACCTAGGTGTACATATGAGTTTGTGTGTGCCGTGTATATGTCCTGTGGATATGCTCCATGGGGACTTCTGTACTGTTTGGTGGCGCTTCCTTCTTATCACACACAGCCCATCACCTGAGGTCAGATGTGAGCATTTCCCTCTTAGGCCAATATGCCAATTTTGATTTAGAAAATTTGAGATTTGTAATATTTTGGAGATTGATTTGTGGATTATAAATATTCATTTTATAAATCTGATATGCTTGAGAAGAGACAAAAAATAAAAATCAGATAAATCTTTGGAGAAGACAAAGAGGACCAAAAAAAACCAAAACCAAAACAAAAACAAAAAAACTTTATGGTGTTACAAGCATAGTGTTACAACTATGTTACAAGTAGCAGCTAGTCATCTAGCCCCATGAAGATACACTCTCCACAGAAGAAAACTCAAGGCACAGGAAACATGTTGTGGTGGCACATGTTTATATCCTAACACTTGGGATACTGAGGCAGGAGGATCAGATGTTCAAGGGCACTTTTAGCTACCTAGTGGGTTGAGGCCTGCCTGGAATATATGAGACTCTGTCCAGATGAAACATAATAGAGTTTGGACAAGATGAGACAAGTGTACTTGCTTGTGGAGTTTGGAAGTAGGGAGTATGGGATTACCTTGTGCCTTGAATGTATTGGGTTTTCATGCTCAAGTGAGCCTGTTTTCATCTCAGCAGCTAGATTCTGTCCTTGGAGGAATAACTGGACCAAATAGTCTACTTACCTTAACTTTTCTAAAAACAAAATATATTAAATCTTTATAAATTGTTTTTCAATGCAAATTTCCATCATTTTTGATCCAGGACTTTTGCCTCTTGTACAAGTTAGGCCTCTGGAGACATCTACCTGGGTTTGGATCTTCTCCTGCTTTCCCCTGCTCCTTTCCCCTCACCAGGACAATGACTATTTTGGCTCCTCCTCATATGGCCTTAATGTGAGCGCTTAGTCCCCAGGAGATGTGTCTGTCTTCTCACTGGAACGCTGTGTGGAAGGAAATCTTATCATGCTAAGTACAGTAGTAACAGGTTGATGACTGAGAACAGAGGTGCACAGAGTTTGTGGTTCCTTCTTCCTTTAACCGTGTTTTTAGAAAGAAGCTTTGTAGGGCTGGAGCTAGGGCTCAGCCAGCAGAGTGTTTATTGCTCATGCATGCAGACTTGGGTTTGCTCTCAGAACCCATAGAAGAAGCTAGGTGTGGTGGCATGAGCTTACTAATCCTGAATGGAGAGGCAGAGGCAGGAGGGTCCCTCGTACCCGCTACAGAGTCAGCACAGCCTAACTGTTGAGTTCTGTGCTAGAAAGACTATCCCAAAAACCAAAGTGGAGAGTGACATTTGAGATTGACCTTTGGGCAAGTTTGGACACAGGCACCTGTACACACATGAACCTGCATATGTGCATATACAAAAAGAAGAAACTTTACATTATTTTCCCTAAAACAATAACAACAAAACCGTCAAAACTCTTTCCTGGCTTAGTCTGTTATGCAGAGTGGTTGGACTTGGGAAAGGTCTGGGAACGCAGGCCCTGTCATTCTTCCACTGTCCCATGTCTGTGTGGCATGAGCTTCCTGAACAAACAGATTGCTCTCAGCCTTTGGCCCCAGTGGGAAGCCAGCTATGAAAAAATAGGGAAGGAGGCAAAGGACCCAAAGCTGGATGGTCTTAAGGGTCTGCCTTTCAGAACCTCCATACTAAAGCATTTCCCACTGATGTGTCACCTTGGCAAGATGTGGCTGCTGGGACGGTCACGTGATCCAGCCCCACAGCGCCATGTTAATGATGCATTAGTTGGGGAAAGGCACTTTTGCTCTGCCTTCTAGTTTCCTGAGATCCAGGTAATTGCTGTCTGGGTTTTAATTGTTCCTAATTGCTATTGAGTAGTAGTTATTTTAGCATATGGAAAACGAAAATGAAAATGTAATAACAGCAAGAGCTTCACAGTTATCAGACATTCTTAACCAGGGAACCACAGTGACAAATTAAAGAGGCAAATGGCTAAGACGCATTATTAAAACAATAAAGGGGCGAATAAAGCAGGATGGCACAATTTACCCACCCTAAATCAGTCTTGTCTCTTAGGGACAGGATCTCACGCAGCTCAGCTTCACCTAGTACTTCGTCTTATCTTGTCTTCATCACTTCTGATTTCACTGCATGTGGTAGCTTCTTATGCTGTAGCTGCCTGCTGCCTGTGTTTACAAGAAGGTGTGTGTGTGTGTGTGTGTGTGTGTGTGTGTGTGTGTGTGTGTGTACTTACTGGGCAGTCACACACACAATGCTTCGTAACCACGTGTCTTAGTTTTCCTTTCCTGTTGCTATGGTAAAACACTCTAATCAAAGCAACTCCGAGGAGAAAGGGTTAGGGACGGCTCATAGTTCCGAGCTATAGTCCATGGCAGGAACATCACAGACGTAGCAACATCAGCGCATTGCTCACAGTACAAGTGAGGTTAAGAAGCAGAGAAAAATGCTTCCGTTCAGCTTACTTTGTCCATTTTATGCAGTCCCTGGATCCCCTTCCCATGACTGAGATGGGTCTTCTTCCCACATCCATTAACAGTAATCAAAATAGTCCTTCACAGGCTTGGCCAGAAGCCCGTCTCCCCGGTGAGTGTAGATGTAAACTTCTTAGCTTTGTGCACAGGGCTAAGATCATAAGCATGCACTACCATGCCCAGTTTATGTGCTGCTGGGGACTGAACTCAGGGTCTCATGTGTGCTTCGTAAGCGCTCTATTAAACTGAGCTACATCTCCAGTCCCTCATCATTCTTTGAAAGTGTTTGTTTGTTTGTCTGTTTGTCTGTTTGAGAAAGATCTCTATATGTAGCCTAGGCTGTTCTGGAACTCACTGTGTACCCCAAACTGACCTTGAACTCAAGAGTGGCCCTCCTGCTTCTGCCTCCAGAGTATTGAAATGTAGGCATTCAACACCATACCCTGCCGCAAACCCTCCCTGTGGGAGCTCATCTTTCTAACTAGTTCATCCTGCACTCTTTGTTCACAGCTGGCCCAAGGCCTGGTGATCTTCCTAGGCGTTTCCTATTTCCTTTCCGTCTTGGTTCTAATCTGGGCCTTTCCAGGTTTCAGAGGAGTGTGTGTGCAAACATGCCAACTATCAACCCACTTCAGGGTTTCTTGTTTTGCGTAGGGACATAGTTTATTATTTGCTGCCACTTTATTAAGAATCAGTCCCGTTTTGAGAAACTATGAAAATTTGGTAGATTATTAAAATTAGAGTACACCAAAGTTGCTATTTTTATAGCTGTTCTTCTCTCTTTCCCTCCTTCCCTCCCTCCACCAGCCTTTTCTTCCCTCTTCCTCTCTCCCTCCCTTTCTCTAGTACTCTTCCTCAACCCCTGCCCCCATCTTTCTCTCTTCCCTAGTACTCTTCCTCAACCCCTGCCCCCATCTTCCTCTCTTCCCTTTCTTCCTTAACATCATTTCCCAAGTGCTGAGCAAGTCTAGCGTGTGGATTAAGCTTGGCTTCACAGGGCATGCACCATCTGCCCTCCTTAAAAAAGACTCACTTCTGAACTACATGGTGTTAAATCTTTTAATTTCATGCTGCCCCGAGATAAGAACCCTGAGCCAGCAGTAGCTATCACCAAACACTGGCTTATCTTTGTCAGTTTTGGAGACACACACATACTCACACAACTTCGGTTACCCGAAAGGTCATTTTCCAGCTAAAAGCACCCTGGTAAACTTGTCAGAGCTCTCCCTGAGCCTGCATGGGTTGTGGGGTCAAAGAGCTGAGAGACCGTGCTTACTGACTGGCTCACTGATAACTTTTTCCTCCACGGAGTCCAAGTGTGTTCTTGAGAGATATGTGTGCTCCATTTCCAGATAGAAAATTATCTGCTCCGGAATCACGAGACCAGGAAATACCTTCAGGAGCAGGCCTACCGCCTCCAGCAGGGCATTGTCACCAGCACCACCCAGCAGGTAAGGGCTCCTTCTGTCACAGAGGCTTGCAGAGCACAGCTCCAGGAGGAACTGGCTGAGGAAACTCACAGCGGATGGAAGGAGGCCTAAAGAAGAAATGAATAAAAATGGAATCCTAGAAGCTACACACTAAAAGCAATATTTTTTTAAGTAGCTGCTCTGTAAGTGTTAAAAACTGGGGAGCTGTGAAGGTCATGGGTTAAGATAGGGATTGAGGAAGAAAGCTTAATAGGAACAGAGCTGGTTGTTCCTCGTAGCTCATGGAATCTAATGCAATTTTTGATCATTGATATTTATGAAAAATAGAGATACCTGTGGTATGGAAACTTAAGATGGCGCTAGCCTATAACCCCAGCTCTGGGACTGAGAAACAGCAGGAGTGGGAGGTTATATAGATCTTCTTCTGTAGACAGTTTGGGCCAACCTGGGTTACATAAGACCCTGGGCTTCAAAACATTACATACAAATGCAAGAACAGCTATGAGCAGCTTAGGATCGAGCCAAGTGTTTACCTCTGAAGGTCGAGAGGAACTGATGGCATTTATTTTATTTTATTGTCATTACTTATCTCAGAGTCTATGAGTGAATCTACCCTCCTCACAGTTCAGTATTGGTTACACTTACTGACAGTATGTATTATTTAATTAGTAACATTCAAGCAATATGTGTCAAGAAAAAATTTCTCTTTAAATATTTCTGACCTAAGAGAACTTTTGAGAAAGAAAGCATTATTTAGATTTTGTCAGGCCTTAAAAATCTGATGGTTCTCCCTGTTAGGGATTAGTATTACTTGAGTATTTATAGCTTACTGGTGCTAACATATATAATTATTTTTAAGAGCTATTTTTATTTTTAATATGCGCACATGAGTGTCACTGCCCATAGATGCCAGAAGAAGGGGTCAGGTAGACTGGAGCAGGAACTACAGGCTGCTGTGAGCTGCCTGATCTGAGGGGCCTGAGAGCCCAACTCAGCTTCTCTGCAAGAGCAACCTTGCCCTTCTGCATTTGCCTATCACTTAGGCCCTGGTTTCCCTGTAACCTTAA
>JADRCD010214315.1:0-12395 GCA_019843815.1 Montemys delectorum | reverse complement strand
ACAGATTTACTATTTGTTTGTGGAAACATGTTTATGGAACATGCTGTCTCCTAAGACATACTCATTAATATAAATGCACCTTGTTCTAAAAATGGCTTTGTACCTTTTACAAATCTATCTCATGATTTTTTCATTGTACTTGTAAGAATTTATTTGGTGTATGTTGGATCTTTTAAAATATATACATACATATATATATGTATGTATGTATGTATGTATATATATATAATTTATAGGAGTACCCTGTATCTGTCAGACACACCAGAAAAAGGCATTGGGTCCCATTACAGATAGTTGTGAGCCACCATGCAGTTACTGGGAATTGAACTCAAGACCCTTAGAAGAGCAGTCAGTGCTCTTAACCTCTGAGCCATCTCTCCAACCCATGTGTTGGTTTTTAACTTCCAACTTGTTGAGCTAGATCTTATTTTAATAGCTTAGATTCAGATGCCAGGCTAGTTTGTCCACAAGCTTGGAGCCAATTTTCTCTTTTTCTGCCTCATATCTCCCTGGAAGAATACTGGGAGATCCAGATGTGTTCACCATATGTGGGTTATTGTTCTTTGAGACACAGCTTCATTAGATAGCATCTATTGATTGGCTGTCCTGAAACTCTCTATGTAGACCAGACTGACTTTGAACCCACACATATCCTCCTGCTTCTACCTCTAAGTGCTGGGAATAAAGGCGTGCTCTAACACACCAGCTCATGTATTTCCATGTGTGTTTGCATGTGGGTATGTGCACATGAGCACCAGGTCCCCACAGAGCCCAGGAGAGGCTATCAGATTCCCTGGAACTGGATTTATGTGGTTGTAAACCACCCAGTATGTTTGGGTCCTCTTCCAATTTACACTCTTAACCACTAAGCCGTCGATTACACCCCATATCTAGCTTTTTATGTGAGTTCCAGGAATCAATTGAGGTGGTCAGGCTTATATAACAAGCACTTTCACCTACTGAGCCTCTCTCCAGTCCTGTATGCTTTGATTTGATTTCCTTACTAAGATGATGGGAAGCAACAGTTTATGTTCTCTTGAATGTCTCACAGGCTGGGTTGCAGTAACACCTTATTCTGAGGGCACGCTGCATCTCCGAGGTTACACACCTGAAGGGACTGCTCTGACTGTCCACCCTCCTGTCTTGCCGTATATCGTTAATGTCAAAGGACAGCGCATCAAGAAAAGTGTGGCCTATAAAACCAAGAAGCCTCCGTCTCTGGTACACAATCTGAAGCAGCACAGATGAGTGAGGCGGATATGGGTCACACTGGATAGTAAGTGCTGAGATGTGTCAAAATGTATTAAACACAAAATAAAGACACACAAACACTTATTTTTAAATAAGATCCTAAAAGTCAAGTTTTTTTAACTATGAGACTATGCTTATATAATAATTATTTATAAATAAAAATCTTTCTTAGTGTACATATATCTGTGACCAAGTTTACAGCTGAACCTGGGTCCTCAGAGCAAGTGCTCTTAGCTACTGTGCCATCTCTCCAGTACTGCTCCCCTTCCTAAGGTATTTCTGTAGTAATGTGCGTGGCTGCTGTTGGATCACTGCCCCACCCCTATCATTTTTTTGTGGGTATATATACACATGCCACAACAACCTGTGGTGGCCAGGGGACAAACTGCAGCAGTGAGTTCTTAGCATGTAGAGTCGGATCATTGTGCTTGGCAAGGGCCTTTAGAAATTCTGCTACTACCGCTTTAATTTCTCATACAGTTCTACCCTGGGCATACCCAGCTTTGTAAGCTGTGCAGAATCCTCATCTTCAGCAAAGCAGCCCCACACCTAAGCAGGTGTCCCAGTGTGACTGCCCCCTGCTCCCTCTTGCCACTGCAGAGAACTTCAATTCCTGGTGGCTCTTGCTTTTCTGCCTGCCAGAAAGCTTCCTTTTTAGAGAACTTGCCAAGTACCACGGACAGAGCACAACATGGCAGCTGAGATCCCGACAGTCCCGGCCACATTAGATACATAGTAAATGTGAGTCCGAAGAACCCCACTAAAAACAAACAAACAAAAAAAGCCAGGACTGAGTTAGCATCAAGCTCAATGCCTGCTGCAGCCTCTCGACTGCTGAGAAGATAGGCAGGCACCGCCTTTCCCTACAAGGCCGTGAGTGTTGCTCATCTGTTCACCTGGAACTCAGAAGCCCAGCTGTGTACTTGGTTTGTTTAAATGACTGGTTCTGCTTTTGTAGCATGCAAGCAGCCTCTGCCCCTTGTAACTTGCACCAAGAGAAAAAAGAAGTCATTGTACTTTATTGCTAATAAGGAGTCATTCATCTCTAACATAACATCCCTTCTTTCTCATGCTGTGGGGTCTCAGACTACTGACTAAATCCATCATTTTTCCTCATCTGAACTCTCCCTTCTACACTACAGGACAGCAGCAAGGCCCTCTTTAACATATGGCTCCATTGTTGCATGAAGGCAACCCTCAGAATACTAAGTCCTGACCTTTCTCTTTTCAGCCCCGTTAAATAGAGTAAGATCTTAAAATAGCCGTTGGGGTGAACACTTATAATTCATCTTACCTTCAGCAAAGCTTTTCCCAATGGCAATCCATCTGCTCATCTCAGCCCCAGCTACTACAAAGGGAAGTGCACATTTTTTTTTTGGGGGGGGGGGTGCGCACGGGTGTCAAGATAGAGTTTCTCTGTGTAGCCTTGGCTGTCCTGGAACTCAACTCTGTAGACCAGGCTGGCCTCGAACTCAGAAATCCGCCCACCTCTGCCTCCCAAGTACTGGGATTAAAGGCGTGTGCCACCACTGCCTGGCGTGAGTGCACTTTGTGGGTAAGAACACTGAATAGAATGGAACTGTTGCATTTCTTCCTAGCCTCTACCTCCCAAAGACAGCAGGCTTAGAGACAGAAGCCTTGAGAGGGCACCCACTGCACCACCACATCTCCCTTGGTGAAGGGGACAATGAAATGACGAAAAGGTATAAAGAATGTACCAATGTTTCCTTAGGAAATACTAAGCTACACAGAAGCAGAATTCAGCTGAAGCAGGCGTGCCTCACACACAGGCAGCTCAAAGGCGGAGGGAGGCACTGGCTCCATTACAGTTAGGCTCCATTCTCTTATCAAATGGAGCCTGATTCTGCCAAGCGGCTTAAATGGCTATGCTGGATGATAGCCACTCATTAAACCCACTGCTTCTGTATCAGTGGTTTCTTCTGACTCCCAGGCAGGATGACCCTGGATAACAGACTCCAGATTAACTATGACAGTATCTATACACTGTGAACTTCCATTTATTAAAAAACCAAGCTTGTCTCCCATCTCTGTAAAACATGTTGAACTGCACAAAGCATCTGCAGAGAGCACTAGTGAAACAGCAGCACTGTAGCCCAAGCTCACCTATCATCTCTGCGCAGGCAGGCAGCGTCCTTTCTTATTTTCTGTGCCCAGTCAGTTTGCACTATGATTAGGGAACTCTTCCTTTATTAATCTTGACATGCTTGGTTGGACAACATCTCACTGTGATGGTATAATACGCCCTGGTGTCACTCCTAACTCTCAAGCCACCAGGACCCTACTAGCCACGCTCTCTATTATCCAGGTCCATCTTGACAGCTATTAGAAACTTAAGGGCCAGGCAGTGGTGGGCAGAGGCAGGTGGATTTCTGAGTTCGAGGCCAGGCTAGTCTACAGGGGTAAGTCCAGGACAGCCAGGGCTATACAGAGAAATCCTGTCTCGAAAAAACCAAAAAAAAAAAAAACAAACAAACAAAAAACAGAAACTTAATACACTGCTGGAGACATAGCTCGGTGATGGAGCTCTTGCCTACACAGTGAGTGAAAAAGATCTGGGTTTGATCCTCAGCACTAAAAAAAGGTATAATATATACTCCCAGTTACACAAAAAGAGGTGATGTTGGCTTCTTTGACACACCAATAATAAACAAAGGTCTGATAGTTTTTAGAACTTTATTTCAATGTAACTATATGCATAAGAAATACACTCATATTGGTTAATAGAATGCAATTATGTTTAACTTACCCTACACAATCTTGACCAGAAACTTGGTACATGGTTTACAATTTAAAAAAAAAATAATAACAAAAAAACAAACTGCAATCTGTTTCATCTATCTATTACAAATGTATAAAAAAAAAATCCTCCATCAAATGCTGCTTGAAGGCAGCAGAACCTTGAGAAATATACCTTTGGTTTGCCTCAGAAAAGTAACACATATTGCACTGTAAAGGTTTATAAAATTGGCGCAAAACATTGTTGTAATGTCACAATACCAGTACAGTAACTAACGGGAGCCTACGGGACATACACAGAACTGCAGGTGCTATCACACGTAGCCAGCAGTACACAGACTGAAGACTACACAGTCAGATCATTCTGAACTAAGACTAGCAGCTCACCTCATGTGCTCAGTCAACCAGGAAACCTTGATTTTTTTGCAAAGAAAAGAGCGTTTCCTCAGCATTTCAGTTTACAAGTAACAGCATGCTAACATACCAGGCAAATCGTTCCTTCCCTTGCCCACAGTCAGAGCGCAGAAAGGCGTGAGGTGAGCTTGGGTTTTACTTAGCATTACTTTACATTTGAAGTAGCCCGTGTCAGGACTTTAAAAGTAAATCTAAAAAAGCAAAATGACCCTTTCTTGGAAGACTAGAGAAAGACAACCTGACGAAGTTGTAAAAAGTCTCATCAAAACAACGTAGCCTTTTATGATTTACGCCTCAATTTAAAAAAAAAAAAAGTAGCCCCAAAATAAAAAGCAGCTCTGAAAAAGAAAATATAACTTAAGATATCTTGAAAGACAAGGTGAATACAGGTTCAAAAATAATTAAGATACCTTTCTCTAAGGCTACCTAGGATTAGGCTGTAAAGAATTCTACCATTTCAAGTTTACCACTAGTTACTAGATATCAATTTACAAGTAAGATGTTCATTTTTGTGTTCCTTTATCAAGAGAAAAATCTACCTTCAGACTATGAAGGTAATGATGGGGAAGGGGAGAGACTAGAAAGCAAGATTCAAACAATCCCATGCAAGTATCACAGTTTTCAGACGGAAAAGCCCCCAACTGTCCTAGAAGTTTCAATCACTAAGAGACTTTCCACTGAAATGATTTTAACTACAAATACATGGCACCGAGGGTCAGGCCTAACATAGGCCTGAGGAGAGATCCTTGTTTTCTGGAAGAAAGCCCTCAAAAGTTCCACTCAATTTCAGGTTTTTAAAGACTTATTTAATTTCCGTTGTATTTCTGTTTACTTCTAATCTTAAAGACTAGAGATTAAAACTTAGTCCCCAAACGGCACTGTTTTCCTTTGCAACAGAGACTCCACAAAGACCTCTTCCTAAGAGCCAACCAGCTCCCAGCTCCCAACCCGTGCTTGCAGAAGCATCTTTTTCAACATCTTGAAAAGGTAATGTAGGCAAAACCTGCTTGTGAACATTAAAACTAGTTGTTACAAAGACTTAACTAGCTTTATAATTTAAATTTAAAACATAAATACTCGCAGTCTGATCTGCACTACAATGATTGTCGGAGCCTAGAATTCAACATTTACAAAGTCTCATGCACACACACAAAACACACACCATTATCACACAACTCGTGTCTTGAGAAATCTTCTGCTTTTTAAATCTTTGGCCTCCCAGTCAATTCCAAGTTCAACCGACTTTAACTAAAACTTCACTCAGAATTTCACCAAGCTTTTCACCCATACATTAATGCTTATCATATCGTTCATGAACTGTCAAAATCTGAAGCCTGCTCAGAGATCGCCAGGTAAAAATAAATGAAATACAGGTTATTCCATCAAAATGCCACAAATTCCTACTGGGCTCATACTCAATTTACTACTACCAGTAAGAAAGTTTACATTGGGCTCTTTCATGCTCTAGAGAACACAGAGAACCAGTTCTGCAGTACATGCAGTTTCTCATACAGTGCCTCCAGAGGAACACCAGGACAGCTACATTTCACTTAAGGCCTCTCCTGTACAGAGGCTGTCTCACAGGGACAGCGAGGACACCCACTAACTTGTGGAGATCCCTGAGAAAATATGATGCTTAAACTTGGGACTGTACTTAGTTAGCATCGGCCTTCTCAGTACTCACTGGAAGAAGCAGCAGCTGCTTGCTGGAACTCAGCACTTTCCACTAGACTAGTCATGTGACCACAGTGACTTTCTCACGACTCACAGTCTATAGTCTGAAGGGTAATTATGTCTCACTCCAGGTTTGCTGCTTCCAAACATCACTTGGAGTTCTCTACTCAGTAGAGTAGCCATCCCAACATCCACCATCTACTGAAGAGACTCCTCAAAGGATGATCACATGCTATAATAAGCTAGACACAGCAAAATAACTCTGGGGGCTGATGTGTGAGACAAATATTGTTCAATATGCATCTAGTGGTTTACTGAAAAGAAAAAAGAAAGAAAAAAAAATCAGACTGGAAAGCTGTGGAATTACACATATCCTCACCATTCAAAATAACTTATATGAAACTAATTCTGGCATAGATAAGAGGTGAAATTTAAAATAAAAAAAATAATAAAACAAAACAATGGATTGAACCTGCATGTTCCATTGGTAATAAACTTGCACACACTAATGTTCTGCAAAAAAGACAATTGCAGCAAAGACAAGGAAAATGGCCCTTTGCAAACAAGCCTAAAAGCATCCCTCCAAAAAGGAAAAAAACAAAAAACATGCATATATATATGTACAGAGTGTTACTATTTAACACAATGCTGTTTCTGGGGGAAGGGAAATTAACTGCATAGGTTAAAGAAACAAAAACAAGAACCATGTGCAACATCTTAAGCCAGGAAAGCACCAAAATAAAAAAAATACCAAAAATCACTTTTTATAACGATTAACATATAAACACAAAATCAAAATATTGATAGCAAGTTAGGAAGCAATTACCTGGACAGATACAATGTCCAATGTTGAGAATTTCTCTTCAATTTAAATCTCTTTTTCCATCTCTAAAGAAACTGTAAAGTGCTAACTTTATTTATATAAAGCAGGCAAATTCTTCAAGTAATTTACTAAGCCAAATTTTTCAATCTAAACAAGGAACTAAAAATTAGGGACTACAGTGAACAGAAGAGAAAACCTGACAGGCTGCAGGCAGACAGGGCAGGTGGCGTGTTCTGCCATCTTACCCTCCTCCTCTCACCTGACTGCATGAGCTAGTTACGTATGGTTTCTTACATTAACTCCCTAGGATTTGCTAAGATTTAGACAACAAACACTAAATAGATGTACAGTCCTAAGAAAAAGAATGTTACCGAAAACTCCACACTGGAGACTAGTTAAAGCAAGCTCGAGGTTGTCTACACTCAAATTAGTTAGAGGCATGCTCACAAAGTCCGCTCGCTCGGTGCTTCTCCCAAGGCGCAGCTACTCCTGCTCCTCCTGCTCCTCCTGCTCCTCAGCTGCTTCTTCGAGGAAGTATACATTCACCAAATGGCGATTGAGGTGTTTGCTATAATCTTTTTCTTTTCTAAAAGAACGATCACAGAAAATACAAACAAACTCTCCCTCAGTCACTTTAACAGCCAACCCGGCCTTCCCATTTTTTGACGTAGCTTCTTGAGGCGCTGGGCGAGCCCCATGCAGTCCTGAGTCATCACTCCCCTCGGACATGTTGTCACTTAGGTCACTTCCATCATGGCTATGGATGCCTTCATCTTCATCAATTTCCTGAGACTCGTTTTCAGCCAAAGTGATAGGAGGGGAGGCCATTACAGCTGGTGACACCGATTCCCGTTCCACTGTTGGGGTAAGAGGTGGCTCAGCCGCTTCCCGTTCCACTGTTGGGGTAAGAGGTGACACGGGCTCTGCTGCTGAGTCTTTCATGGGAACACTGTCTGTCTTCTGCTCAGTGTCCACTTCCATTTCACAGTCCCCAGTGGAGCCAGTGTGCCACTTGCTGTGTAACGTCTCACCATCTGGCACAACTGAGTTTTCTTCAGAGGATGAAACCCTGGTAGATTCCATGGGAGCAGTGAGCTCCTCTTGACTCTCACCAGCTTCGCCTGATCCTACTTCCTTAAGAAGGGATGCTTTACTTCCATCCCCATCGGAGACTATTTCTTGGTCCTTGGGTGCCTCTTCTCTCGAGTTTCCCTTGGGCGGTGGGGCCGGTGGGGCCGGTGGGGCCCAGAGCTCCTGTGTGCTCCTGCTTCCCTTCAGAAGCTTGCTATCTCTAACAGGCACTAAGCCAACTTCCATAAGGACCTGCTCCTGCCGCACTGGCTCACTCCGCATGCTCCGCTTCTCCTTTGCACTGTCTTTCCGGGGAGATGATCTTTTGGTTGGCTTGCCTTGAGGGGGCTCCGAGACAGGAGGGGGCTCCTCCTGAACAGATCCCACCTGAGTAGGAACTGTCTGAGAGTGCTCCACAGGAGAAGGCAGCTCTTTCTGACAATCCTCCATAGGAGGTGGCCCCACCTGAGGCAGCTCCATGGGAGGGGGAGGCTCCATATTGGGAGGGGAAGGTTCTATCTGGGAAGGCTCCATGGGAGGGGACAGCTCCACGTCAGCAGGCTCTGCGGGAGGGGTAGGCTCCCTCTGGGGAGACTCCGTGTGGGTAGGTGGTTCTACCTGGGGAGGTTCCATGGGAGGAGCTTGCTCCATTTGAGCAGGCTCCACGGGAAGAGGCTGCTCGGCCTGAGGAGGCCCTGTCTGGGAAACCTCCATCTGGACAGGCTCTGCGTGAGCAATATCCATGGGAGAAGGAAGCTCTGTCTGAGTAGATCCTGATAGGGCAGCCTTGGCCTGAGGGAGTGCAGGAACTGGAGACACCCCCACCTCAGCCAGCTCCTCAGAAGGAGGGTCTGTCTGCCCCACCCCCTTCTGAGCAAGCTTGCCTCCCTTTTTACTTGTCTTAGTCTTGAGGGTCGTCTTCTTGGCTCCTTTCTTAGCGGAAGCACTCTGCTTTTTGTCCCCCTTCCTCTCCTCCCCTCTGCTGCCGCCCTTTGGCACTTCGGCACTGTTTTTGGATTTGCTCTCTGTCTTCTTTTTCTTTTTTGTCACTGGTCCCTCATTCACAGGCTCATCGGAGGACTGGGCCTCAGCATCCATCTTTCTTTTGTTTTTCTTGGCTTTACAGGAGGATTTTTCTGGACTGTTTTCTGTCTGTCCATCTGTGTGTTTCCCCTCTGCTGCTTTAGTCTCTGCCGCTGACTTCCGAGTCCTGGTAGTTACTTGGACCACTGAGACATTGCTACAAGGCTTCTTCTCTTTTGAAACATCTTTTCCCACAACTTTCAAGGGTTTCTCGTTTTTCTTCCCAGATGCATCCCCCTTTGTTTTCGTTTGCTCCGTCTCTGTCTTCTCGTTGGGGACAGCATTGCTAAGCAGGTCAGCCTCCCTCTTTTTGGTTTTCTTTAGCTTGACTTTGGAGACATCCATTGTCTTGCTGGGACAGGTGGGATGCTTAGATTTGAAATGGTACTGTAGATTACACTTCTTGGAAGCTGCGTAGTCACACACAGGGCAGTTGAACTGCCGTGGGTTAACATGCAGCTCCACGTGTTTTTTGAAGTTGCTTCTATCTGCTGTTTTGTAGTCACAGTGAGGGCAATTAAGAGGTTTAGGCCCGTTGTGAACCTGCCTTGCATGTCGGGTCACTTCGTGCTGATTAGAGGCCACATAATTGCACTGATCACATTTAAATGGCTTCTCACCTAAAGGTAAAGAAGAGAGGTCAGAGATAAAAGACACAAGCCAACATTAAAATATCCTTAGGAGTTATAAAAGCAAAATAACCACAAAGAGCATTTATTGGAAAGACTCCATCATGCACCTTATATTTTCCGTATTTATTTGTATAACTTTTTCCTATCTGGGAGGAAGGCTTGATTTTCAAAATCAGTTGTAGGAATAACCAACATTATCTTCAAAACAGTTTACAGAGTTGCCCCTTGGCCCTCCTACAGAGCAGGCTCCTCGGAGAAGCAGGGCCTGCTGGCACAGTCAGCGCCTCTGACTGATGCTGACTGGGACAAAGCCAAGCTAAGAAAACTGCTTTGACTTTTTTGTTCGTCACTCTCTAACATTCTCTTAACCAAAATGAGAATGTAACACCATACAAAACACTGGCTTGTAAGGTGACCCTTCACCCATCACCTGAAGGTGACGCACTCAGCAAAGTTCTCTAACAGCAGTGACTATTTTTAACCAAAAATAAGGCTGAAGTCAACTAGAAAACTTAAGTAATTTTTTTCTATCTCAACTTCTCTATAAAAAGGGGCAAAGAAACTAAACTTGAGTGGTGGTATACAAATAGATACGATGTGCAACACAAGTAGACAGTCACAATCACAGGCACAAAACCAGGCCCCACCCACCCAAAATTAAAAGCATTTAAAAAGTTCTACCTGAATACATACCCAACTAGATCACACTCTAGTAAATATTACCAATTGGTATCCATACCCCACCGGTCCAATGGAAAGCATAGTAGAGAAATGGAAATTGACATTTATGAAAATTAATCTTTCAAACATCCTCATTTATTATCATCCAAGTTTTCCATAAGCAAAATTAGACATAAAGCTTAACTATGACAACATTATAGATTAAACCATTAGAAATGTCTGTTGATCCTGAATCTCCCTCAAAGCCTATTAAGGTGTATCAAAATAGGTAAACAGGTACGTGGAACAAATTCTTGCCATGTTAAATTAAGAGTTTCAGCTAGCCAGGCAGTGGTGGCGCATGCCTTTAATTCTAGCACTTGGTAGGCAGGTGAATTTCTGAGTTCGAGGCCAGCCTGGTCTACAAAGTAAGCTCCAGGACAGCCAAGGCTATACAGAGAAACCCTGTCTTGAAAAAAACCAAAAAAGTTTCAGCTAGGCATGGTACTTGTAATCCCTGCTACTCAAGAGGCTGAGGCAAGAGGACCACTGTATGAGGCCAAAATAGGCACCATAGCAAGAACTTATCTCAAAATGTGGAGGGAAGAAAAAGGCCTAAGAATGTAGGTCAGTGGGGAAGGGCTGGCCTGGCAAGCGCGAGCCCTGGGCTTGACTCAAGACAGCAGAAAGGTGTGGACAATTCCCACAGCACATACATTCCCCCACTTGGTAGCAAAGCTCTAAATGAAAATATTTCCTTAACATATAGACAGACCGGAGGCAGACTGGTTAAAAATCATTTCTACAGTTAAAATAATTGTCAGGAAAAGCAAATGAGCTCTGTGTCTGCTTCTCCTGAGGCCTCAAGAAAGACAAAGTCTTGCAAGCAGGAATGTGATTAGTGTAAAGTAGCTAACAAAGCAAGCATGCAACGTGCATGGCCTGGAATCACTCACTGAAAAAATCTGGGGCAAAAACAGGGCAGGGCAGGCCTGGTGGTACCTGTCCATTTTGCTAACAGTCAGTCTGGGGAAAAGGAGTTCAAGGACACTAAAAGAGGTACATTAAAAGAGGCCAGCCTGAGACTGTCTCCAGAACAAAACACCAAGCCTTAGATTCAATCCTCAGGCCCACATAAAACCCAGCATGGTGGCATACACCTGTAATGCCAACACTCTTGAACATAGTTCTTTAAAATTAAAAAAAAAAAAAAAAAAAAAAAAAAATGGAGCCTGCTAGGGGCCCGCAGGTAAGGAGGGCACTCCTGGCCAGGCTTACACACAGCTCGGTAGACAAGACCCACAGTGAAGGGGGAGCTAGCTGTCCTTGGACAGTCCCTATACACAAGCTATGAAGGCACAGCCACACATACACAATAAATTAAATTTGATTTTAAAATCTGTTGCTGCAGTTCCAGGATGTCCAGAGTACACAAAGAAACCCTGTCTTAAGAGAAAAAAAAAAAAAGGGCAGTGTAAATCTAACCAAGAGCCAGCACCCAAGGAGGCCCCAGGCCCCAGACATGCACACACTACCACTGTTTTTACCTACTAGTCATGTCCCAAACTGCTTTCTAGCTATCTGTGTCTACTATATCCATAGAGTTAGCCAGGAGGCTTACTGCAGCTAGAAAGGTTATTAGTCCAGAGACTTACAACCGGCCGGAGTATGATGGTGGCATGCTTGGCCCTAAATGGGACATCAGCACAGAAAGGGGGAAAGATGGAATGTTGGGGGAAATCGGGAATTAAATCCTAACTTCTCATTTTGAGAGACTCTAAAGTAATCATGTTCCTCAGGGACAGGTTACTGATTTTCTCAAACAGCAAGAAGGTAGCACACGTGCCCTACAGGCTTTGTGTTCTGAATCTAGATAGAGATTCAAGTCAGTCACAGCCAAAAAGGGACTGTCTTCAAGAGATGCCAGGTGGGGACTGGAGAGATGGCTCAGCGATTGAGCATCGACTGCTCTTCTGGAGGTCCCGAGTTCAATTCCCAGCGGCCACATGGTGGCTCACAATCATCCGTAA
>JADRCD010214314.1:9976-26758 GCA_019843815.1 Montemys delectorum | reverse complement strand
ACACACACACACACACACACACACACACACACACAGATCGACCTCTGTGCCTGTGCCTGTGCTTGTGCCCATGGTTAAGGAGCTGGATTTACAAGTAGTTATGACCCACCCAACATGGGCATTGTGAACTAAGCTCAGGTCTTCTGCAAGAACAACTGCATTGAGCCTTTAAGACATTTCTCTAACTTCTATTTTCCCATGCCAAATCTTACTGGATATCACTACTTAAAGCCTGTCATCTTGGTTTCTCAAATACCCAAACTAAAGTCATTTCTTCCCAAAGAAACAAGCACTTGAGTTTCCTTTATCAGTTAGTGGCATCCTTGGCATCCATGACAATAGATTCGCATCACAGACTGGGCCTTCTCTGAAACAGGAGCTGCCTACATGGCACTACATCCCACCCCCACGGAACAGAAAACCTGAATGTGTAAAGAAGTCAGAGCAACATTCTCATTTGTTCCATTTACAAAATTTTAGCAACTTCTTCTAATTCTGAAATGTCAAATTGCCTCCCAACAAGTTTCGATAGCTCTGCCTTGCGGTGTCTAAAGTGCTTTCTGAGTAGTCCTCATGGCTGGGCTGATGAGCCCTCATCTCTACCTCTCTTGTAGCTCGCATCCACTGCAGCCATCTGCTCTGCAGCTCTTTTTCCCACCTGTGTCTTCACATCATCCTTCACAGTGTTGACAGTTCCAGAATAATGTCAGCACCAAACTAATTATATCATTTCTTTTTGAGATACTTTTAGGACACTAAGGCACCTCCTGCATTGGCAATGACACACTTTTTGTAACTATTATCCCCTGTCCTCTCACCACATCCTCCAGATTTCTGGGCAAATTCTCAGCATATATGCCAGGTACTTTTCTATTCTCTGTCTGCTACTGTTGGAGGCTTCTCTAGGTTCCTCTTTTCCAGTCATACAGCATTTTACTATTTCAATAATTTACTAAAAACTACCTTTTGTTCTTCAAGGTCTTATTTGATGATTTTTACTCTTTCTAAACACTCTTACATTCATTGCAAAATCATTTCTTCTTTTTCTTATCATCTCTGAAAGTTGTCTCATGCTTTCATAATGCACATATTTCATGGTGTTGAGGCTGTTTTCCATGTTCCTGCTAGAACTGACTCCTTTCTTGAATAAGAACCCCTCTTTCTTCTAGTTCTCAGAGAACACAGCTGTCCATAGGGTAAGATTCTGCATGGTTTCTATGAGAAGCCACCAGTCTTTAGACTGGAGTGGAACTCTAAGCCCTCTCCTTTTCCACTGGAGTCTCTGTTCTCCCCTAATTTTTATCCTGTTTCCCCCTCAACTGTCACTCTCTATTTAGAAACAAGGTAGTCACTGGGATTAGACTAGCAGTTCTCAATTTGAATGAAGTCCCATAGCCCTAGCCGCCCCCTTTCCCTTGAGCAATGAGTTGTGCATGCAGCTGTAGCTGAGGGTGAGTGACTGTAGAGACTCGTCTTGAGCCATGAGTCTGAGCCAAGTACACAGCCCAGCTGTTCAGAAACTCCTTTAGCAGAACCTTGGAGCCAGCCAACAGAAATTTAGGCACTTTTTGATTTTGCTTTTCATTTTTCCTTACCCCTTGGGTACTTGATTACATGGGATCCTTGTTTGTATAAAGAAGTGTGATCCAGAAGTAGAGATTAGATAGCATACGGTTTCCCAATTTGATGGTTTTTTTTTTTTTTTTGACATTCAAACTAAAACTGACTCCTAACAATGGATAATCATATTTTGTGTATTGAGAATAAAACATTAAAACAAACAAATCTCCCCCAAACCCTCTATTCTATGTTAAGTTCTTCCCTCCTCTCTCCTCCCCTCCCCTTTGCTTCCCTCCCCTCCTCTCCCCTCCACTCCCTTCCCCTCCCATCTCTTTCCCTTATATTTTCTGGTACTGGAATGAAACCCAAGATCTTACACATGAAGCAATCTCTGTACCACTGAGATGTATCCTCAATGCTTAAGATTTTTCTGTTCAGGTCAACAAATGCACAGTTAAATCTTTGTGGTATTGTAACTTACACATTAGCTTATACCGTGTCATTGGCTGGCAAGCCTAATGGGATGGGCTTAGTAATCATAAGAATGAATGTGTTCTTTAATAAATTTTTACTATTTGTTTGCCTGGAACTTTATTAATTTTATTATTATTATTTATTAATGGCTGTGCAGACCATTTCTTTCACAGGATGTTTAAGTCTATCATCTGTTGATTCTCTCAAGCTGACTTCACATTCATAAGGGTAGAGATATCCAGTTTGTTTGTAGGTACAATTGAACACTATAAAATTCTTTCTTCTCAGTCTGTACTTTTCAAAACGTGAGGCTCCCATCTCTGCCCAACTGAGCAAACTATCATGCAAACTACCATTGCAAAGAAAATGAGCAACAGTAAGCTTGAACTAAGCTCAAATTTGTCAACATTTCAAGCAAGGTGCTCCTTAATTTTTGTAGGAGCACATGAAAGGAAAGTGGGTTGTTCACTTCAAAGCCAAAGCTGTAGGCTATTCGTATGTTCTGTTAAGCCTAATCATGATCTCTTTTCATGTTTCAAGTAAAAATATGTAAGCACCACATGTTTGCCATTGTAATTGATACTACAGTGCTGCTACCCCTTGGATCGTTCATCCTGGAATATCTGCAATATGCACAGTCCCTTTAGCTCACAGTTTCTCTTTCCTTCATCCACATCCAGTGCCATGATTCGAGAATCCTAGCTTCAGTTCTGATACCCTACAGAGACAGCCTTAAGCAGGACCTAGGCTTCTCTTTCACAATGTGGAACGAGAACCTTTGTTGTTATTATATTTTTATATTTCTGGATAAAAGCACATATTCACACTGTTACCATATCAAAAGAGCTCATGTCGGGTTATATTTTATCAGACAGTGGTTAATGCAGTCTTTGGCTGTGGCATTAGTTATGGCCTGTTCAGGACAGCTGACTTACCTGGTGCAATGTGTGACCAAGCATTGCCATTATTGGACTAAAATGAGAAGTTTCAAGATCATGGTCGCACAATAGAGGAAATGATTTTACCTCAGCACTAATGTTCAAAGAATACACTACTCTACAGTAATTCTGTGTTTGCATTTGTAAGCAATTCCTTCTATTCACTCAGAGATAACTGTTACAATACAATTGGCTGCCTCCTGCTTTCCCCTACAGTGAGCAAAATACACTGTTCACTGCAAAGAAAAGGAGCAAGTAGGCTGTAGTATTTGTTTCTGTGTGAATTAACAAGAGTGTGAGGATCAACAGGAGGCCTGGGTACCATAATGAGTTTGTACTAAAACATTAATGTGGGATATAGGATGCTCCAGAAAATATGCATGGGGCGGAGGTTATTGCCTTCCTCAGATTTTATTGATAAATCTAATAAAAGACTCATTGACTCTTGTACTCTTGCTAGTGTAAGCTTGTTCAGAAATGGGAAGCTGGCCCATAAAGGCATGCTCTGGTTAGGAAAATGTTACAGTTTCTCTTTATTTCCTGGTCAGCATCTGGGCCTCAGGTCATGACTTTGTTTTAGTCCATTTCTAGGACTTTGGGTTCACAGCTGGCACATATTAATTTTATGTTTATAGGGCAAAATCTGACCTAAAATTAGATATCACTTGGTATTATAAGTTTGCATAATGTTTCTGGATTTAAATTAGTCTTTCTAGGTAGAAGGAAATTGTCTTGGAGAAAATGACCAAAATCCATTGCCACTTCCTATCTCAAATAATGTTTATTTTTTTCTCATATCTATTATGATGACAAAATTCTTTCCAACTTTATGAATTGCTGCATAATTACCTCAAATCAAATTCTTCCTACCCACCAAGAATGTGAAAGAATTGTCAAGATGCCAATGGTTGTTGCTACTTATACTCTTTTGATAGTTTTTATTTTTTTCTATCATCATATTTTCCAATTTTCTCCTTTCTCAGTCTTCTCTGTCAACCACCTTGTGAAATGACTCCTTGTAACCCCAAATTTCACCCACTCTAACCTTCTCCTAATAAAATGAAGCAGGTCAACTCAAAGTGACAGGTTACTTTTCATTTGGCATCATTAAAAACCTTGTTATAAAAAGTGATTCTTCTGTCTGGGCCAGTGCCCTGAACAAATCTTGGCAAACTACACAGCCAGTCGGAGTGTGCTCAAACACACCCAGGATCATAGGATCAGAGGAGAGGAGAACACAACATCTGTCCCAACAACAGAAGTAACTGAGACCAGTGGGACCAAGGCAGGAACTCCGCCAGTCCAGTGACATGGGTCCCTTCTGGTCTGTCTGGGCCAATGCCTTGAGCAGACATTGGGCACAAACTCAGCAGCTAGTCCCATAATACCTAGAGGCAGCTTTACTGCTGGGAACTCTGACAGGCCCAGGATTACAGGATCACAGGATCCCAGAATTACATGATCACCCAGACAGCTTGATCTGACGAGGTCTAAACACAAACAGGATCACAGGAAGGACAGGCTCCAATCAGATAAAGCAAGGGAAGATGGCACTAGAGACAACCAGATGGCATAAGAACATGAGCAACAGAAACCAAGGTTACTTGGCATCATCAGAACCCAATTCTCCCACCATAGCAAGTCCTAGACATACCATCACACAGGAAAACCAAGATTCAGATGTAAAATCACTATTCATGATGATGATAGAGGACTTTAAGGAGGACATAAATAACTCACTCAAAGAAGTACAGGAGAACACAATCAAACAGGTGAAGGAAATAAACAAAACCATCCAGGATCTAAAAATGGAAATAGAAACAATAAAGAAATACAAAGAGAGACAAACCTGGAGTTAGAAAACCTAGGAAAGAGATCAGGATGCAATCATCACCAACAGAATACAAGAGATAGATGAGAGAATCTCAGTAGCAGAAGATACCATAGAAAACATTGACACAACAGTCAAAGAAAATGCAAAAAGCAAAAAGCTCCTAACCCAAAACATCCAGGAAATCCAGGACACAATGAGAAGACCAAACCTAAGGATAATAGGTATAGAAGAGAGTGAAGACTCCCAACTTAAAGGGCTAGTAATACCTTCAAGAAAATTATAGAAGAAAACTTCCCTAACCTAAAGAAAGAGATGCCCGTGAACATACAAGAAGCTTAAATTCCTCCCATCACATAATAATCAAAACCCTAAATGCACTAGACAAAGAAATAATTTTAAAAGCAGTAAGGTCAAAAGGCCAAGTAACATATAAATGCAAGCCTAACAGAATTACACCAGACTTCTCACCAGAGACTATGAAAGCTAAAAGATCCTGAACAGATGTCATATAGACCCTAAGAGAAAACAAATACCAGCCCAAGCTACTATACCCAGCAAAACTCTCAATTACCATAGATGGAGAAAACAAGATATTCCATGACAAAATGAAATTTACACAATATCTTTCCACAAATCCAGCCCTACAAAGGATAAAAATGGAAAACACCAACATAAGGAGCAAAACTACACCCTAGAAGAAGCAAGAAAGTAATCTTTCAACAAACCTACACAAACATAATTACACCTCTAACAACAAAAATAGCAGGAAGTAACAATTACTTTTCCTTCATATCTCTTAATATAAAAATTAATATTACCAATATGTCCTACTCAATTAAAATTTAAAAAATATGAGAAATTAGAAATTTGTTGGCTGTCATCCAGTGGTCTCTCTAATTTGGTAGTTGGAGACATAGGTCCAATATTGTACCATCCATATACACATTGTATTTGTTTGTACATGACAGTGTCTTGCTCTGTACCACATAAAGGACTTGAAATCATGTTTCTCCTATCTCAACCTCTCTATTAGTAGGATTTTTTTTGATATTTTTACATTATACTATGGCTTTCAGAATGCTTACATATTTCAAAATTATTTATACAGCCAAAGGAAACTTAGACAATTGATTTGGGAGGCAGCTTGTAAGAGAACAACAAAGAGTGAGACTGAATGCTTTGCTTGATATTTGTAATTATTGTATCAATTTTGAAGAAGACTTTATTTTTTCTTAGATATTTTCTTTATTTGCATTTTACTTTATTTACATATTACTTTATTTACATATTACTTTATTTACATATTACTTTATTTTCATTACCCCTCCCAAAAAAAAAAAAAAAAACCCTATTCCCTCATCCCTCCCTCTGCTCACCAACCTATCCTCTCCCAATTCCTGGCCCTGGCATTACCCTACTCTGGGGCACAGAGCCTTCACAGGACCAAGGGCCTCTCCTCCCATTGAGAACTGACTAGGTCATCTTCTGCTACATATGCAGCTGAAGCCATGAGTCTCACCATGTATATTCTTTGGTTGGTGATTTAGTACCTGCGAGCTCTGAGGGTATAAGTTAGTTCATATTGTTGTTTCTCCTAAGGGTCTGCAAACCCTTCAGCTCCTTGGGTCCTTTCTCTAGCTCCTTCATTGGGGACCCTGTGCTCAGTCCAATGGATGCCTGTGAGCCTCTACTTTTATATTAGTTGGGCACTTGCAGAACCTCTCAGGAGATAGCTATATCAGGCTCCTGTGAGGCAGCACTTACTAGCATCCACAATAGTGTCTGGATTTGATGATTGAATATGGGAAGGATTCCCAAGTAGGACAGTCCCTGGATTGTCCTTCCTTCAGTCTCTGCTCCAGAGTTTGTCTCTTCAACTCCTTCCATGGGTATTTTGTTCCCCCTTCTAAGAAGGATCGAAGTATCCACACTTTGGTCTTCCTTCTTCTTGAGTTTCTTATGGTTTGTGGATTGTATCTTGGGTACTCTGAGCTTCTGGGCTAATATCCACTTATCAGTGAGTGTATACCATGTGTGTTCTTTTGTGATTGGGTTAACTCACTCAGGATGATATTCTCTAGTTCCATCCATTTGCCTAAGAATTTCATAAATTCATTGTTGTACTCCATTGTGTAAATGTACCACATTTTCTGTTTCCATTCCTCTGTTGAGGGACATCTGGGTTGTTTCCAGTTTCTGGCTATTATAAATAAGACTGCTATGAACATAGTGAAGCATGTGTCCTTATTACATGTTGGAGCATCTTCTGGGTATATGCCCAGGAGTGATATAGCAGGGTCCTCAGGTAGTACTATGTCCAATTTACTGAGGAAGCACCTAACTGATTTCCGTTGTACCATCTTGCAATCCCACCAGCAATGAAGGATTGTTCCTCTTTGTCCACAACCTCGCCAGCATCTGCTGTCACCTGAGTTTTTGATCCTAGCCATTCTGACTGGTATGAGGTGAAATCTCAGAATTGTTTTGATTTGCATTTCTCTGATGACTAAGGATATTGAACATTTCTTTAGGGGCTTTTCAGCCATTCGGTATTCATCAGTTGAGAATTCTTTGTTTAGCTCTGTACCTCATTTTTAATAGGGTTATTTGGTTCTCTGGAGTCTAATTTTTTGAGTTCTTTGTATATATTGGATATTAGCCCTCTATCAGATGTAGGATTGGTAAAGATCTTTTCCCAATCTATTGGTTGTTATTTTGTCCTATTGATAGTGTCCTTTGCCTTATAGAAGCTTTACAATTTTATGAGGCTCCATTTGTCAATTTTTGTCTTAGAACATAAGTTATTGGTGTTCCGTTCAGGAAATTTCCCCCCTGTACCCATGTGCTTGAGGTTCTTCCCCACTTTCCTTTCTATTAGTTTCATTGTATCTGGTTTTATTTGGAGGTCCTTGATCCACTTGGACTTGAGCTCTGTACAAGGAGATAAGAATGGATTGATTTGCATTCTTCTACATGCTAACTGCAAGTTTAGTCAGTACCACTTGTTGAAAAATGTTGTCTTTTTTCCAATGAATGCTTTTAGCTCCTTTCTCAAAGATCTAGTGATCATAGGTGTGTGGATTCATTTCTGGGTGTTCAGTTCTATTCCACTGACCTACCTGCCTGTCAATGTTCCAATTGTGTTTTTATCACAATTGCTCTATAGTACAGCTTGAGGTCAGAGATGTTCATTCCACCAGTTCTTTTATTGTTGAGAATAGTTTTTGATATCCTATTTTGTTTTTTGGTGTTTTTGTTATTCCAAATGAATTTTCAAATTGCTCTTTCTAACTCTATAAAGAATTGAGTTGTAATTTTGATGGGGATTGTATTGAATCTGTAGATTGCTTCTGGCAAGATGGCAATTTTACTATATTAATCCTGCCAATGCATGAGCATGGGACAGCTTTCCATCTTCTGCAATCTTCTTTAATTTCTTTCTTCAGTGACTTGAAGTTCTTGTCACTACTTGGTCAGAGTCACAGCAGGATATTTTATATTATTTGTGACTATTGTGAAAGGTGTTGTTTCCCTAATTTCTTTCTCATCCTGTTTATCTTTTGAGTAGAGGAAGGCCACTGATTTGAGTTAATTTTACATCCAACCCTCTTGCTGAAGTTGTTTATCAGCTTAAGGAGTTCTCTGGTGATTCTTGTCATATGATCATGGATAATGTCAATTTTCATGCAAACAAATCAAAATAAACTGGAATGAGGCAGAACCTCTACCCGGAGAACCTGGTAGTATCTGGGGAATGCAAAGACGAGTAGTCTAGCAACCAACGACAAGAATGAAAATCCCAGGGTAATCATCCCAGACAGCGTGGCTTGATTTGAGTAAAACATATGTTGTATGATGTGATATGTAGATTTTAAAATAGTTGCAAGTTTAAGTACAGCTGTATCCATCTCTAAACTCGAGAGATGGTGTCATCACTGCAACTACTCAGAGAAAAGAGCCAGCAGAAGATAGAAGCTCTTCCCAAAACTTAAACTTTGAGGTTCCCTGGATATCGCTGAGAACACAAAGCTGCTTGTGACACCATTGCATCTTCTGCAACAGAAAGCCAGTCAATTTTGCATAGGCTTACCATAAGGAAAGCATAAGTGTTAGCTGCACAATGAGAAGTCAAATGCATTTCTTCCCTGACTATGCAAATATTTCAGATCCTTCCCTTTCACTGCAAAGCTTTCAATCAAGTGGTGAGTAACTCCCAGGCTCATGTGCCTCTGAGCTGTGCTGTGCTACTATGCAAAGGAAGAGGAAAGAAAGTGCTAAGACCAGGTATGTGACCATCAAGCACCTTTTCCCTATTTTCTTTCTTGGGCTACACGCATCTAATGAAGTTCCCCAAGTTCTCTGTAAGAACTGCATCTCATCATCTATCTTTATGTATAGTTTTATTTTTGTCTATGGTTCCATAGATAGCCACTTAGGAGAGGCAGAGAAGAATCACTGGCTAACAGAACTGAATGTACAGATGTAATAATGCAGCCTAAGAGCAAATAGTATGGCATGTTGTGTTGTACATTCTGGTCTCTACGCTTCTAAATGCTCAGTTCTTCCCTTTGAACATTCTTATATAAGAGCAAGCATACAGTTTGATTCTGATCTTTCCTTTAGAAAAATCATTACAGTGCTGGGCCCGATTTTCTGCTTCTCTCACACCACTCAACATAACCTTTTAGTTAGGAAAGCCAGTGATTTTAAATTGAGGATGAATACTTACAGAGTCAAGTTCAGAGGATTCTGTTGAGCTTTGTAGCTTCTCAGCTTGAGCTAATGGTAGGAATCCCTCACACTGCCTTCAGCATCAGAAGATTTTTCAGTCAATCCTTAGCTCCTGGATGAAACACCACCTTTGAAAGCATCACCGCTTTGTGTTCTGAGCCCAGGACTTGCTTCTCGAACATTCTTAGCAACACTAAGCTCATGCCTGGGAAACCTTATATTTTAAAAGATTTCTCACTAATGTGAAAACTCTAAGCAGTGACCAATACAAAAAGAAAAAGAAAAGTTATTTTTCTGTCTTTATAAACATCACTTCAGTAGGTCTCTTTGGTAACTATGATGGGCAAAAAATATCCAGAATAATATAGAAAGTTTCATTCCTGTTGTAGCATTCATGTGAAATGCCTCGATAAGCTCATGGGTTGTGAATACTTGGACATCAGCTGGTAATGCTGTTTGGAAAGGTTGTGGAATCACTAGGAGGTAGAACTCCATTGAAGGAGGTAGATTCCTGAGGGTGGACCTTGAGATTGCAAAGTCCTTCCTTCCTTCCTTCCTTCCTTCCTTCCAGGAACCAAGTGAGCTATCGCACCCCCTGCCATGCCTTCTCCATTTTGAGTTCTGAATGTGTGAGCCAAAGCAAACCCTTCCTCCTGTAGGTAGTCTCTTGTAAAGTGTTTTGGCCCCGAACCAGCAATGTTATACCCGAGTCTCTTCTCCCTTCCTGTGGTATCTTTGGTATCCACAAAATAGACTTGGAAGGTAGGCACCTTCTGTTCTCATGGGCTTTCTAAATTCACACTGGGAAATGCATGATAACCCCACATACATCTGAGACATAGATGTATTTGGAGAGTTATTTTAGATAGTGTTGAAAATATCTATGACAGGATTATTTTGGAAGTTAATTGTATCCTTAGATGAGAAGTTCTAAATAAAAGAGCTCTCTTGGAATTAATCTCCCTGGTGTGTGTTCTGATCTTTCCATTTTGGGTAAAGGTGACAGAAAAACCAGGTCGTAGGCTCTCAGTGAACAGGAACGTTTTAGTGTGCTTATTATTTGGTTAGTTGGGCATCCACCTGTTGTGTTATCATGTGAAAGGAGGTGAATGAGCTGTTTACCACATTAGTCAAAGAACTCAATCAAGGTGAGCCTGTCTTGCAACACTCACTGCCTTTTTAAACACTGTTCCCACAGAAAAAGACAATGAGTAAAAAGGTTAAAGCTTGTGCAGAAATTTCCTGAAGGAACACAATTTTCTACTCTTGTATTATCACATTTAATTTTAACAACTGCCAAGTACAGTGGATTCAGGTTTTGTGGGGTCTAAAAGTATGTTGTTGGTAGTGATCTCTTTAGAAAAAAAATGCTATAAGTTAATGACTAATGCTAATTTTATTCTGCATGAGAAAATAATTGTAAGTTTAAGAATTGTCCAAAGCTATCAATATCACAAAAGTTAGAAAAATAATATAACATCTTCATATAATAACTGGCTTATACTGTAAATGGTTTATATTGTAAGTGGGACTCTTTTATCACAGTTAACTTTGTTGCATTCATTGAATGCTCCTTCACAAAGAAGTATGGTGTTTTGTGAGTAGAAGAAACAAATGACTTTGGTTTTATGATTTTTTTAAATCAATAAGCATAGTTGATAGAAATTTGCTTTTTTTTTTTTTTTTTCCAGAGCTGAGGACCAAACCCAGGGTCTTGTGTTTGTTAGGCAAGTGCTCTACCACTGAGGTAAATCCCCAACTCCAAAATTTGCTTTTTCAATTATTTGAAATTTTTAAGTTCAGGTTCAAAATCTCTGCAGTAAAAAAATTATGGAAAAATTCCATCAATTGCCCTTTTTTGGCATGTGATTTACAAACTATGAAAGAATTTCTATAAATAAAGTCACAGCTCTGTTCACCTTGTCATGCCTCTACTATTTCTTTCTTGACAAGTGTCACAAAATAGGCCCACTCTCGGGTCAGTATTTGCCTCTGCACCATAAGATCGTCACACAGAAAGGATCACAAAACGTATAACAAGACTGTACCAGGTAACCATGCATATAAAATCAGATGTATATTACCTGAAAGTTGGTGTGATATTCATTCCTCACTGGCTTCAGACCAATAATGACTTCTTGCCTTAGAAAGTAATTAAATGATTTAATTTCTTAGTCTCTTTTCCAAAATATCTGCAGCTTTTCTAAAACTTTCTAACACAAGAAGGAGCTGAAGTGGGAAACGTGAGTGAAAGAGACAAGAATTTAAAGATTTTAATTAAAATACATATTTTTTGAAATGGTGTAAAGCACACAGTCATGTGAACAGAGTTTTCTAAGGCCTTAGATAGGTATATTCAAATGAAATTTCCCAGTTCACTATTTAGATCCTAAAACCATATGTTGGATCAATTATTATTATTTTAAGATATTTACATGCACCATCTTTTATTTTCTAAGATAAAACTTACATGGCATGAATATAATTATGTAGACTTTAGTATTTTTTAAGTTCATCCAGCTACCACTATGGTTTAGCTGCAAGCATAGCAGAAGCACCTGTGAGAAGCCTTGTCTCTATTAGCAGTCATTACTGTCTTTTCTGCAGTATTTCCCCATTATACTGGCTGTCACCAATCTTCTTTTGATATTTATGAATTTGTTTATTCTGAATCACAGATCATATATTAAATTTTATAAAAATGTCTTTAAAAAAACCATTGGTTCCTTCCATGTATAGTATTATGATCTATAACTTTCCTTTTCTCAAAATAAATGCCTTGATGTCAGGTCATGTGGCCTCACAAGATGAAGTGAACAAAATTTTCTCATTTTCTATCTTTTTTTGTGAAGAACTGGTCTTAGTTCTTCTCCAAATGCCTGTGAGACTTCCCCAGCAAAGTTATGTGTTTCTGAGCTTTTCTGTGTGGGAAGGTTGGGTTATTGATTTAATTCCTTTGGTTGTTGTAGTCTGTGAAATATTATTTCCTCTTGAGTCAGTTTTAGTAATTTCTGTCTAAGAATTCTTTCCACTTAATTTGGGTCACTCACTCTCCTTTTATTCTGTAAAAAGAAAATAATACCAGCGAGGTCACTATAACTCTCCCAAGCTCTTGGTCTTTTATTTAAAACCACATCTATTTGGCTCCCTGGTGCAAAGAGGCTGACCACAAAGGGGTGGCTACCCATCATAGACAGAAGGGGAAGTGAAATTGTCAGAGGTTTAACCAGTGGGAAAATTGTGTGTTTGCCTCACACAAACTGTACTTCCTAGCACTTGGATAAAAGAATAGTCCTTGAAGAACAAAGTTCAGCTTGACCCAATATGCTGAACTAAGTACTAATAAAAGATTTCATGCTTTGAATCTATTAATTTATTGAAATACTATTTTGAAAAGTCTTAACACAATCAATAATTCTTTTTTTTAATTAGATATTTTCTTTATTTACATGTAAATTTTCCCTTTCCCAGGTTCCCCTCCAAAAAACAAACAAACAAACAAAAACAAGAACAAACTCCTTTTGCCTCCCCCCTCCCCATGCCTGCCACCCCACCCTCTCCCACTTATTGGTCCTGGCATTCCCCTACACTGGGGCACAGAACCTTCACAAGGCCGAGGTCCTTTCCTCCTATTGATGATCAAATTTGCAATCCTCTACTATACACATGCTGCCAGAACATTCAGTCCCACCCTGTATAGTCCTTGATTGGTGGTTGGGTCCCTGGGAGCTCTGAGGGTACTAGTTAGTAATTGTTGTTCGTCCTAAGGGGCTGCAAACCCTTCAGCTCCATAGAACCTTTCTCTAACTCCTTCATTGGGGACCGTGTACTCAGTTCAATGAATGGCTGTGAGCCTGTACATCTGTATTAGTCAGGTATTGTCAGAGCCTCTCAGCATATACCCAGAAGATGTTCCATCATGTAATAAGGACACATGCTTCCACCATGTTCATAGCAGCCTTATTTATAATAGCCAATAATTCTTTTTAATCTATTAGTTTTAGTGTAATAGCTTTTACAGCTTTAACTTTGTTCCATTTAACATCACCTTTAAATTTTTAACTACTAGTTATTTTTATACTTGCCATGCTTTTTTGAGTGTAAGAACATTTTGTTTAGAAAGAAGTATTTACAAAATGTATAGTATGTTATGCTTTTAAATTATTTAAAAATTTACCTTGAATAATGAACTTTTTATATTTTAATGGACATTTTAAACTTCTCTTAGAGTCTTACGTTTTTAGCTTAATGCAATATAATAAGTTGTAATTATTGGTTTTTAGTTTTCTTTGCATGACTAAAGATGTTTCAAAAAATTCTAAAGTATTTATATTTAATATTGACTTTAATCATTTCCATGTTATTGGTGAAGTTTCATATTGATAAAAGTTAGTGAGCTTAACCTATTTTATGATTTACGACATCTTATGTCATCTTCCTTTTAGAGGTGATAAAATTGTAGAAATATAAATACTGTAAAAGGTTGTCTAGCAAGAAAAAAATGAGGTCTGAGATCCAAAGTTGCTCTTACCTAGCACACTTCTGTGATTCACATTTTATCTGAAAGCTAAGTACTCTTAATATCTTAAAAATCTAATTCTAGAAATAATCTGTACGGACATCTCAATGCTCAACTTCTTGAGCATATGTGTCTTAGTCTATAGTCATATTATGTCAAGTCAGATGGGACATACATATTTTTAGTTCTAATCACCTAAATCCCATTAAAAGTAACTTCTCTTTATACATTGTGTTTTCAAATCTGTTATATGTTTAAATCTATAATGTTGAAGAGATATTGTAAACACATCCATATATAGCTAGCTTTCTATTACCTATCTTCCTATGGACATTGCCTCTTATAAATGCTCACCTACTTGACCTTGGACCTAACATAACTAACAACGTTGATCTTTTAAGTAAAATATTCGTGTGCAAAAAAGATAAACAAAAATGCAAAGTTTATATTTTTGATTCTAGTTTTCAACTTGGGGTCCAAGATTTACTGTTACACCCATCTGCATCTGAAACAGCAATGTTTAATGAGCTCATCTTCCAAATGCAAATATTTCCTTGTTTCCACAATGATTGCTCTGGGAGTGGCATTGCCACCCCCTTTTCCAACCCCTAAACTTTGAAGCAATGGACAATTCTCTCTGTCTCATCCTCTCACCGCTCCCTCTACATCCTTCAAGCAGGTCTGGTCCTGTCAGTTCTTAGCCAACCATGTTGATTTCATTCTCCTTCCTATCTAAGCATGCTGTGTCTCCCTGGGCCGGAATGATACTCTGACTTGTCAGAGTTGAATCATCAAGCATCCTGTCCTCTCTACAATATGCGTTCTCTGTCATGACGATCTTCTTGCCATGATGATCTTAGAAATCTCCAGATTTACTCAGATAACACAATCAGATTGAATAGATAATCTGAAGAATATTAGCAGTTCACTTCAGCTAGGAATGACTTGGGCTCCAGTTAACACTTTGCTCCACACCTTTGTAATTTTAGGTTTTTTTTTACATTTAAAAATGTCTTTGAAATTAAAATTACACTATTTCTCCCTTTTCTTTTCTCTCTTAAAGGCTTTCAGGGTTTCAACAGTTTGTGAGGATGAACAGGCCATATTCTCAGTAACAACTGCATTGTGTCATCCTCTATGTAGACCTACACAGTTCTATCTTTTCCTAAGACTATCATCAGTATTGATTTTCATGAGTGTTTTCTTCATACTTTTCCAAGTGAGCTCATGAATATACTCTTGGCCATGATTACCATGTAGAAAGCACTGTGTTCCTATAATTTCCAGTGGAACACTTTCTGGTCAATTTTAGGGGTTTTCTTTCTTTCTTTGGGTGTGTGTGTGTGTGCATGCATGTATGTGTGTGTTTTAAGTATGTATGTATATTTATGTGTGCATACCTGTACATGGAGTGTAACCACATGTGGGAGTTAAGGGTCAATACCTCAGTATCTGTCCTCAGTAAGTCTCTGTTTACTTTCTGGGGTATGGTTTCTTACCAACCCTGGAGCACTACAGCTGGAAAGATTGACTGACTAGCAAACTCTGTACATGTAACTGTATCTTCCCTCCTGCTAGGATAACATAAATTCATCTTGGTAGTCAATATTTTACACAAGTGCTGGAGATTTGAGCTCAGGTCAGACACTTTACTGTAACAACTGAACCATCTTCCCAGACAATAGTTATTTTGCTTGATGTTTCCTAACCTGGCATATGGGTCTAAGAAACCTAAAATACAGAGAGCAGAGGTGGGTACTCAGCTTTGAGGTTTATGGTAAAGTCTTATGGTGTTGTTCTGTCCTATATTGTTATCAGACAATACTTTTGTTCTCTTTCTTTTCTTTAAAAATCTCCTCAGCACTGTGAGTCAGGACTGGCCCCTCTGTGCACCCTATTGAAAAGAAAGCCTTTAACTTAACATGCACATTACTTCATAGTCTGCTTTATTTCACTCTTGCTTTCTTTGAGTCTACAGTAAAGTCTCCTGGTTGACACTCTGTTTGTTCTTTCAGCATCTACCAGAGTAGAGTGCCTGGAACATAGGAGAGACACTCCATTAATGTTTGTTAAATAAGCACCTAGAAATGTAAGATTTGGGGGAAAATATAGCAATTATTAAAGATAGTACCTTTTTTCCTTCCAGGAAAGGAACATTTTAAACAAATTAAAGTTTTACCTTTTTCACATACCACTATAACAATTACAACTACAAAGTGCAGAAAATGTCATTACAGTGCCAACACCACTCCACTCTCTGTCATGAGATGCCCCTGTAAGACACCAGGTTTAACCTAGAATCCAGCAATAAGGAAAGAGGACAATCACAGAAGACCAGTTTTCTTAGAAAAGTTGAAGGGGTCTGTATTCAGTCAACAGGCCCCCCACAATAATCTCCAGATACTCTCTGGCAACAAATTTAGCATTTCCAGAGCTGAAATGTTGGTTTCTTAACTATAAATATTACCCTGATGAAAGGCAGTCCTGACTCTGCTTCCCACTCTTTTCCTCTGATAAGGACATGAGCATTGTTTGTTTTTCCTTGGGAACCCAGGAGATGTAACCTTTCTAGAAACATGGAGAGACTTACAGCAATTTATAGCAACAAAAAGGAAGTTACCCAGATTTAATGTAGAAAGCATCTATAGGTTGGGGTAGGGTTTGGAGAGAAAGAGAGGGAGGGAGAGAGAGAAAGAGAGGAGAGAGAGAGAGAGAGAGAGAGAGAG